>JASDQU011310396.1:0-13540 GCA_032191745.1 Picea mariana
TTGTTGCCTATGTGGGAAATCCCTCAACAGATGTTCTTCTCCGCAACCACAACATTTCAAGGGTTCTCTCTTTGGGTTATCGGTCTTTCCTGGGGTTGATCTAAAAGGTTTATTTCCACTATGAGAGGGGAAATTTTTTTGATACACACTTCGCGTAGGAAGGCTCATCCTTGAATCCTTCCTATAGTTCTTAAATCTTGAGGATTTAAAACCCTTCTTCTTAAATCCCAAACTACTCTTCCTCTTCTAGTCCTTGCGAGGTTTTGTCTGATGCCCAAACTGTTCATAACAATACCTTGCCTTATGGATAGTGTCTTCTAAGGTATTTGTCTCATCAAACTCAATATTTTTCCTGTAGGTCTGAGGCAACCCACTAATAAATCATTGGACTTTTTCCTTTTCATTTTTTAGGTAGGGGACATACCTCAACAACTCCAGGAATTTATTGATATACTCATGTATGTTGAGTTGTCCCAGCTTGAGTTCATAGAAATCCTTAGTCTTCCCATCGAAGTATTTCTTTGACAGATACTTCTCCTTGAAGTTTTTCTCAAACCGTTTCCATGATAAGCACTTTTCATGGATTCCTTTCACATTCTTAATATCCTCACACCAAATGGAAGCCTTTCCATTCAGGTTGAAGATGGCTATTCAAGCCTTCAAGTTTTCATAATAGTTATGAACTCTGAAGTACTTATTTAAACCAAGAATCCAAGATTCTGCCTCTTCCTCCTTCTTGATATCTCCATTGAAAGAGGGTGGTTTGGCTTTCTTGAACTCTTCAGGGCCATGACTTTTGGAATGCTTTCGCTTCTTTCCTTTCTTTTGAGAATGTGAACTAGTTTTGTCATCTGAATTATTATTGGCACAAAATGAGAGTGGAGATATAATAAATCAATGTACAGAGATATTTCCGATATTAAATAATATAACATAAATGTATTAGATATGCAACCATAATCACAGAGATACAGTAATACACAATTTTCTATTAATGAGTGAAAATGTACAAAGACTGTAAAAATACAGAGTGAAAGATTCACTAGAATGGTGGCAGCTTATCTCTGAGAAGAGATGTGTCTGCTACTCTCATTCGCAAGAAGATGATTTTACAATGAGGCTCCAAAGGCCTTTTTATCATAAATAAAATCCAAAACCCTAACCCAGTTTTGTCGACCCCGTTTTGGGTAGTTTGGTGTATCAACTTCCCGGGGACATAACTTTGGCATACAATGTTCGTTTGGGGCTCACGATAGCTCGTTGAAAAGGTATCGTAGAGGAGATTCAATTAGTGGGATAAATTAGAGCCTTTGGATACCATTTAGAAGGTCAATCCCAAAAACACTTCATTTAGGCCCTCAAAATGGCCCCAGAAGTTAAAAACTGCTAAAAATAGTAAATTACCAAACTCGCCAGAAAGTTGTTTTGAGCTAGTTGGAAAAGGTGGGTGGCCACAGATATCCACCTGGATCAATCCTCCCTCCTTAGGAAGCAATTTTCTCTATTGCGTTGAGTGCCTAGGGGAGAGGGAAAAACGTTTGTTGAATCTACACCTTGATGAGCTATTTGCCTTGTTGTAGAAGTTGTGTTTCTTAGCTTGTTGAAGGTTGTCATGAACATGTAGTTGGGTGGGTTGGAAATTTTTAACTAGTCTGGCTACATGATATGCCTGTGTGAAGAAGGAATCTTTACACTTTGCTGCAATCCTTTCAACCTGCTTCTGTTGGATAGAAGGTGCTTGGGCTGAGGTTGTAGTGGTTGCAGTATCCTCTTGTTCACCTTTTGAACAGATTGTGAAGAAGATGAATTTTGTAGTATGAGATACTACCTTGAGGCACTATTTAGTTGGATCAGTATTCGGAACTACCTCTGGTATTTTGTAGAGATGACCCCCCAGAGAAACAATGACACTGTGGGGTCGAGACTCATAAACAACATGGCACTTCCACATATATGGTTGCCCCAAGAGAACATCATAAACATCCATTGGGGAAACATCACATAATACCTCGTCCTTGAAGGGATGGATGCCATATGACAATCAACATTGTTTGTTGATACAGAGATCTCGTCCCTGGCAAAGCCACCTGATGTTGTATGGTTGCAGGTGTGGTGTTGTCGACAATCCCAACTGTTTGACGACCTCTACTGAGATGAGGTTCTTCTGGCTTCCGCTATCAACAATAAAATGTAGCAGGGTCCCCTTCACCCACATTTGTGAATGAAAAATGTGCTCCCTCTCTTCAGCATCATTTGGTTCTTCTGGTTGAATTGTTTTGGTCGCGAAAATAGAAGTGGGGTCTGCGTCAATGATCTGTATTTTACCAATTTTTTTCAGAATCAGATTCTGAATCAAGGTTCGACTACTTGTCTTTGATCTCGGCCACTAATGAATTTTTTTAGCGACATTCCTCGATGTTGTGCCATGGGATTTTGTGGAAATCGCACCATTTTCCGGTGTCCTTTGTCTTCCTGTGACCCTTCTTTTCCTATTGCTTGGACTAGTTTTCGGGAGACAATTTGTTAGGGCCATCTTTATCATACTTTGGTTGATGAATATTTTCAAACCCAAACTCTCGTTTGTTCTGGTGCTTAAATTTCTGCTCGATTTTAACAGCATGCCAATAAGCAATATCAAGTGATGATATGTCCAAAAAAATCATTTCAATTTGGATGTATCTGTGTAGAGCCCCATGGTATTTCAAAACCAAATGTCATTAGGATTCTTTGATACCCAGCTTCGTGTGTAAGGTATGGAAGGTATTGGTAAAATCCGAAACTGCTTGGCCCTCCTCTTGCCACAGTGTGGTCCATCTCATGTACTGGTCCTCATAATTGCCAACCGGGTAATATTGTTCATTACTGCATCCACAGAAAAATCCCAAGTGGGCTCAACCCCATATATTCCAGACTCCTCTGTGGAAATTTTCTCCTAGTAATTTTCCCACCAATGTTTGAAATGGGGGAGAGATTTAAGGAGTGTGAAGGGGATCTTTCCCTGTCAAAAAAATTATGAACAAAGAAATAACCTTCTAACATATTTAACCATTTGTCTAGGGCATCCACGTCTATCTAACCTTCAAATACAGGAATATAAAAATTAAAATGTACCTTGAAAGGAGAGGTGCTTCCAAAGTGGTTGTTTGATGAATACGTGCATGTTTCTATCGACAGGTGTTGAAGGATGTGGGAAAAATTCTCCATCATTTCGTCCCTATGTTGCGTGAGAGCTTGCTCAAGCAAAAGATTGATAGAATCGCCTGCTCCATCATTTTTATTTTCTTCCTCCATGGAGGTTTTCTTGGTCGTGCAAGAGTGATTGTATTCAAGAGAGACAAGCTCGAGATCCAACTTGCTATACTTAGACCTCGTCGGGGACATGCACTAAAAAAAATGATCCAGAGCAGCCTGCTCTGATACCACTGATCCGAATTATTTTTGACATGAAATGAGAGTAGAGTTATAATAAATCTATGTACATAGATATCTTGGATATTCAATAATATAACATAAATGTATCAGATATCCAACCATAAACACAGAGATATAGTAATACACAATTTTATATTAATGAGTGAAAATGTACAAAGATTGTAAAAATACAGAGTGAAAGACTCACTAGAATGGTGAAATCTTATGTCTAAGAAGAGATGTGTCTGCTACTCACATTCGCAAGAAGATAATTTTACAATGAGGCTCCAAAGGCCTTTTTATCATAAAGAAAATCCAAAACCCTAACCCCGGAAGATGAAAATTCAACATTTTTGTGGACCCCATTTTGGGTAGTTTGGTGTATGAACTTCCTAGGGGCGTAACTTTGGCATACGATCTCCATTTTGGGCGCACAATATCTCTTTGGAAAGGTATATTTGAGGAGATTCATTTAGGGGGATCAACCGACACCTTCATGTATGATTGATAAGCTCGATCCCAAAAACCTTCATTTAGGCCCTTAAAATCGCCCCGGAAGTTAAAAGCTGCTAAAAATAATAAATTACCAAAATTGCCAGAAAATTGTTTTGAACCAGTTGGAAAAGGTGGGTGGCCACCGATATCCACTTGGATAATTTTTCCACTAGAATATCCCTCAGATTTGTTTGTCCCCTTTCCATAGGACTCTCCCAATGAGTGTCCCCTACCTCCAGGTTGGGCCTTCATCGAGGTACTTCTCCATGTGTGGCCACTTATGAGACCACATTTTCATATTTCAGGTGGGCTTTGACTTCTCTCTATATGTATTAGGTCCACATGGTTGGTTATAGTTCCATGCTACAGCTGCCTCTGTATATCGAATAAGCTATGCAGCAAGACTGCATTGATTTTCATTTGTTTCTCTTGCTCCTTTATCAATATCTCGTTGTCACCCTTGCAACTCTGTAATTTGGCCATAAGGCCTCTTACAATTTTAGCTAGATTTGGAGGGGTATCCACTGCCCTCCTCTCGTCAGAATCGTCGTCTCTATTGTGGGAGCCATCCCCCATTTCATAACACGTCACCATCCTTTAGACTTGAAGTTTTCCCCTGGTTCACTGACTGTTGAAGTGATGACAAGACACTTATTGTTAGCCAACATTCTATTAGTTTATGAACAACATACAATTCAAATTTCTTAAATACACACATAGAGTAGAAAGTTTTATTCTTTCCCTTAGTATAAGTTTTAACCAGGCTCTTTAGGGAGGTAGTAAGATAAGGTGTCACCCTTAAGAGTTCTTTAAACATGGTTTTTAACCAACTCGTCCATGAGCCCAAGAAAGCCAAGCATTGTAACCATGCTCTTATACCAATTTGTAACACGCCCATGGTAGGGACTCAAAATTCCTCTCTTCTTAGGATAATCAAAACCCCCATTCGGGATCTCTATTCCATTTTTCTCTTCCATAGATTTCCAGCCACGATCTCCATGCTCTGAAACAAGCTCAGAGGAGGCAGATATCCCCTCCCAAGATCTTCAAGTTCTTTCATCCCCTTTCATATGACCGCGATATATGACCAGATTCCAAGACAACAGGCACCAAGACAACCGCCACGCGAATCCTTTGGAGTGGAAACCTTCACATTTAACGATCTGATACCAAGTTTCCTCGGGGATTTTGACAACCCTGATTTACTTCGGGACTTTATTGTTCGAGAGTTTCAAACATTCCTACACCTTTTTCCTCTTAATTACTCCTTACCCGGATTTACAGATCAAGCGCCATGCATCCCTTATGATCAACGGTTATGATCTTCTTTGGGACTTCAGCATTTGAGATTTTCGAGCACTCCAACTCTTTTTCCTCCGAAGTTCTCTATACCTGAAGTACCAAATCAGGCACCACGCGTCCATCTAAATCAACAGCTTGGGTCCCCTTCGGGACTTCGACGTTCGAGAGTGACAGACGCTCACACCACCTTTTCTCCTGGAGTGATTTCATCTGAAGTCAATGATATTTCAACATGTGTCTCTTTCAAATCGACGGTCATGGTTTACTTCAGGAGTTCTCAACTCTCACGACCCCACTTTCCTCCGGTGTGGTTATCTTCCGAAATGGAAGATTTGATGACACTTTTCCTCCACTAACGGACAACTCATATGAACTTCGACTCTTCATCCTTTGGGAGTTCTTGTTCAACAGATCCCCTTTCCTCTTGGAGTGACCTTCCAGAGAAGTGCAGAATCTAATGACACCTGTCCCTTTGGCTTGGATGGCCCAGATCTGCTTTGGATCTTCGGTATTCGGTAGTGTCAACCTCTCCACACTCGCTTTATCCCAGAGTGCTTACACCCGAAGTCGATGATCTATCAATTCATGTCTCCCATAGATCGACGACTGCAAATCACTTCGGCTCTTTGGGCTTCGGGAGTTTCAACCTATCTACACTCGCTTTCTCCCAGAGAGCTTACACCCAAAGTCGATGATCTATCAACGCATGTCCTTTATCTCATACCGACGACACAGATGGACTTCTTTCCTTCACATATTTCCAAAGGAACTCGCGACTATCCACCTAGCAACGTTTATAGGTCTGACGGTCATGATTCGACCAATACCGATTTGCTCGCCGATCGATGGTTCACAGTGATTGCGGGGCCCCAATGTGCGCACTCTTTAGCAAAGAGCTCAACCTCCGCAATCTGAAAAGCACTCACCAAACTCAGTCTAATCGGTGTCATTAATATTCCACCCCGACGAGATCAATGACGTTGGTGAATTGTGGGCCACAAAGTAGCACGTCTGCTAATTTCACCTTCGTGTTCTACAATTATTCAAAACCATCAATTTAATTGAGCGATTGGTGTTTGATTCGTTAGCTCTAGTGGGTCTCTAAGTTGATCTGATGACTGGGATAGCTTCTCCTCCCAATGAATGACTCACATCCATCTCTGTTGTCAGGTTCTTAAGTCATCTACGACTCTTCTTACTCTGGTAGTTCAGGAAATTGTGACTATCATGAAGTTTGACATCTCAGAGCTTCAAACTCCCGAAGCTCTGAAGCCTTCATGAGCTAACTCCTTTTAGTGTAGGGTTCCTAGACCCATTTCACATGGACCTTTAGATGACTCTTGGGCTATGAGCTCTACTCTTTAGCTAGGTTTTGACTAATTTCGTGGGTGGAAATTCAATGTATTTCATACTACTAGATTGAATGAAACACCTTCCTATTTTGCAACACCTTAAGTTTCGATACTAGGCAACGTACACTCGTGAGGTTACCGTTCTGATAGTAGTGCCAAGAGGCTTGCTCCGATTTCGGAGCTATGAGGTAGCTCCCTAGGGAAAACACCTTCAAGAGCTAAACCAGGGCACACGGGAAAAGAAGAAGCACAAGTCCTCGAGGAAAAAAATGTATATAGAGAATTTAACCTTTACAGTGTAGAACCATTTACAGATAAGTAAATACATGCATGCAATTATTAATTCCCAATTCAACGCATAAAGTATAGAAACACTTATCAGAACCAGAAAACATGAAGTGACAGCTGGAAAGGGTGCCTATTTCCACCCAACCATAGGCTCATTCACTCCTAACGGATTTACCACTAACCACCCCCGAGCTAGACAACATTGATTTTTGATTAGATATCTTATTCTATATCAGAAAAAGATAGGGACGAAGGTTACTTTCCTTCTCTCGTCTCAGTCTCTATTTTCCACAATCAGAACACACTCTTTTTCACAATTCATCCTTCATTCCTAGAGCTTCTACGCTCATCTATGCACTCTTAGGAGATTTTTCCTCTCTTTCCCCCACACTTTCCTTTCTTATCTTTCCCAGCAAGATTGTGTGTGGCCCGAATTCCCAGTTTGTGGTCAGATATGGAATCCTTACAGATGGGCGGTCTGCTCCATCCCCTCATTAACTATTGAGGAGGTCTTCCCACCTACCATCCCAAATGTAATTCATTCCTGGGTCAAAGGGTTGTTTTGATCTTGAGCAATTAAATCCACCACAGTACTGGTTCGGTGGACATTCACACAACCATTCTTGGTCCCCTCCACCACCTTTTGATAGCATTCATGGTCTCTCTTAGCACATCCCCTTTCCAGCAGTCATGCAATACGTATCCATTTTCTATTAAAATAAAAGAATTTACATTCATCGAACTTTTATACAAAAGTCCATCAAATCAAACATTCACACCTTTGAGTTTGGCATAGTTCCTTGGACAATATAGTTATATTTAGAAACTAGGGGAAACAAGGTGTTACATACACTAGGTGTTTATTTTCTTCTTCACTTTACCTATCATCCACTTCCAATCACATATTTTATATTGATTTGGATTCATAAAGGAACTAGATACTTCAAACTGTCTCCTAAATAACCTATCTTATAAGGAAAAAGATGAGTAATAATTCTTTTTCCTGCTCCAATATCTCCCATAAATTAATCATATATTTTTCCATATTAATGAACATTAATGTTTCTTTGTAGAATAATTCCATGATGCCCTTGAATTTATCAAAGAAAAAACTAGAATATTGTCTACAAAAAATAGATGTGCAATATTGCATGAAAACCTAATATGTACTTCTTTTATATTACCATTTCCTTATCCTTATTTAAGTAGCCTACTTAAGCCTTCAACTATTAAAATAAAGATAAGGGGGGATAGAGGAAATCTATGTCTAATTCCCTTCCTTGATATAAATAAATGGGACGCTACTCCATTTAATATTTAAAAACAAAAATGGGAAATGAAACTCGTTACCCAGAAAATAAAATGATGTGAAAATCTTAATCAAAATAGAATTAGTCTAATATAAAGCCAAATTACCTTTTCATAATATTTGGAGACGTTCACTTTCATCACCACTGATATTTTTTTTTCTAACTTTAATTAAATGTAAGCATTCTTGGGAAATCCCGACTGCCTCATGAATTTTCCTTCCCTCTAAAAGCCCAAATTGTTCTCTAGAGATTTGCTTTGAGAGAACACTTTTTAATTTTCTAGAAATTATCTTTGAGATAATTGTTTTATATGAAATTGCTTTATAATTTGGGTCTAAACTTCTAAAATGTTGTAGCATTATCTTCCTTTAGAATCAATGCTATGAGTGTTGTATTGAAGGGTCAGAAATTTTTCCTTGAGTTCTTGTTGTGTCCACCACTCTTCATAAATATTCTTCTATAAAATCATAATAGCTAAAGAATAAATCCACAAGCAGTCCACCATGCCCAAGACTTTTGTCCTTTTGAAATCTCTACAAAGTTTGATACAATTCTTCATTCCCAACCTCCTTTATTAGGGATTTATTATCCTCCTCATTGAAAAAGAAAAAGAAATAGTTTGACATTCAAATCACTTGTGTTATTGTAGCACATATGTCTTCTTTGAAAAGGGAGGAAAAATTCTTTACTCCTTTAAAAGTAATATCCTTGAAATTTGTACCCTAGGTACCATATCCCTTATTAATTTTCCAAAAAACAGTTTATATTTTCTCTATAGTTGGTATACATATGAAATAATTTTGTATTCGCATCCCTAGTCTATAACCATAAGAGTCTCCACTCTTTCTATTTTTCCAAAAGGATGTGCCTCCTTTTATTTTCCAGTACCTTTACTTCAATTTTATGGTCCTCATTCAAAAATCCAAAAACTTCCCTATTGTAGAGTACCTCCAAGGATTCCTCTACTTATCTAAGAGCCCTGTCATATTTCAAATTGTTTTCCCTTTTCTAATTAGAAAATATCTTATTTTCCTCTTTTAATTTTTGTTGGAATTGAAGTGGATAATATTCTCTTAAATAACCATTAAGAGGTTTCCAAACTAATTCGATTTTCCCTAAAAAGTATCCATCTTCATCCACTCTGGAATTAGTTTAAAGGAACTGCTAGTTTTCTCTATTGTAGGAGCCACTTCTAACATGACAAGATTATGGTTAGAGACTCCTCTAGTAGTAACCCATTTTTTGATCCTAATTACTTCATCTAGGGAGACTTCAATTTTATAACCCAAGGGGGGCATATATAGGGTTAAATGTATATGATATGACCAAAAGGGGGAGCATATATGGGGATAAATGTACATGTAATGTGCAAATATATATGTAATAGGGTTTTACTAATAGTAAAGGGGTCTCATGTGTAGGTGTGAACTGGTATATATAAATATCATGTATTCATTATTGTAGACATGGGAATTGTGATGCATAAAGGTATTTGGTTATTTGGAGGAAGTTCTCCTATTCTTTAAGGCGTTATTGTGTAACTTATCTATGTTGGAGTTGTGCTCCACACTCACATTCATGTACATGGTGTGCACTTATGTTCTATTATGATAGTTTAATATTTTGGTACGTATATATAAGGCTTGGGTTATAACAATTCAATCCTTACCATATTCCTTGCATGCCTACCAGTTTTCATGGAAAGTCGAAACGAACACGTCGAATGGTGTTCTCAAATTCATCAATAGCAACAGAATGAGTTGTCCATCTTTCTTCTGATAATTCTTTCCAAATTTGACCAATTTCAACTATAGTTCATTCACACGTGTCAAAGAGTCCTCTATTATATTGAAATAATTAAGATCGAGAGAGATCAACTCTTTCTCTTATTGCATGACATGGATTTGGTCAACTCCATCGAATAGAGACTTTATCTTCTTCCAAAATTGATGAGGGTAATTGATTCCACTCTTGTGAAAAAAATATCCCACGAGATATAGGTCGTGATGACCCCCACAATGTCATTATTCATCCCATTAACAATGAATTTTTACTGATTGTTTGTTGGATCTGGAATCACGGTCTTTGTATATTTCCAGATTCCTTTACTATTCAATAGGGTTTCCATGTCTTGTTCCCATATAAAATAATTTGATGCATTCAAAACTATAGAATTGATATTTGAAGCCATATTTGATATCTAGACATATCTAATATGTTTCCACAAGTTACAGTAAGAAAATCATTGGCCTAGAGTAAATCAAACAATAGATTTGAATCAAAAAGATTTACAGACAACATGTGAGGTCGCAACTAGTTTTTTTGATACCATGTTGATAATGACCCGTAAGGTTTGTTATTTATAGCTTCAATATCTAGCCAACTTCCTTGAAATTAGGAATATATTGTCCACATATAACCATCAGTAGTTAGAGTTGAATCCATGTAATCCACATTGTCTAGTCTTCTTGACAAGGATGCTTGAACTGACCATCCATGCGTCCAACTCATAGTCAATTTATCAGTTGTTGGGTTCATGTTTTGACTATTTTGTTTCAATGGACAAATCCTTTTTGCATGTGACATTATATATGCTATGCTTTCATTTAGCCATTTTGAAGTTATTATCAAAGATTTATATATCAATTCTCCATGGAATCGCACAAGGTATGTATAATTATCATTTTTGCAATGATTTTACGATCAATTCATCTCATTTTAATGTTTATAAAGATCTAACATTATGGTTTTCTTGAAACAAGGTAGAATCGCGATCTGATCGTCCATCCGGTCCCTCATCCGGAACTTCGTTCAACACTTGATCCAGCACTCGATACGACACGTGATCAAACAATCGAAGCACATAGGAGATAACAGTTGGTACATTGGTGGCCTTTGATGGACGAATCATGGATGTGGGTTCTATGCCCCCTCGTGCCCTCCAGCTATGGATATCAACACATCTTGGATTGGGTAGTTGCAGTGACCGCTGAGTGGCACACAAAGACTATTAAGAAGATGTTGTTAGAATACATTTAATTAATTTACTTTTTTTAGAGAGGATCGACCCTTCCAGTGGTCGAACTCTCAAGCTTTGTAAACATCTATAAATACCATTATCCATGACATGAACCAGAGGAGATGAATTCTTATTATTTTATACAAACATTATCACTATTTTTGTCATATACTCTATTTTTATGGTTAATGCCAGTGCTGCATTAAGTTAGCGACTGCATTTTCCAGTTGGAGTGTTGCCACGACCTTCTGGGGGGCCCACCAGTGGTTTGGGTGATTGTTTATACTAGTCCATATTTACATTTATGTTGTTTCCTATCTTAGATTTCGAAATCATTTCTTTACTGTGTAAATTTCTCAATTCCAATTGCTTGTGGTGTGTATGCTTTAATTGCAAATCACTTGTCTAATTGATATTCCTGTACAATTTCCCTTAATTGCATATTGCTTTCTAAATTCTGTATATCGTAGAGGGACTTCCATGGTTGTGTATTAATGATTATATTTTGTTGTAGGTTATAGAATTTGTTTAATTACATCGTTATGGCATTTTCTCTCTAGCTATAAATTACTCTCTAGAGTACCAATTTAGATACGTTTATTTGTAGCTTTAATAGATTAATTGTTTTAGTTTCGATAGTTTTGAAAAAGTACTAATTTAGATAGCATTATTTGCAATTTCAAATATTCTCCGTAGGTTTGTTTCATTTGTTAAATTTTCCTAAGCATGATAGGATAGAAATAGATTTTGAGTTATGATTTTTAATAGCATCTTAGTTCACTTCAGGGTATAATCCTTAATGAAATATCAATTATGAATCTGAGTTGTAATTTCTAATTAGCATTAGCCAAAAGTTTATAGGTTTTCATAGAGTGTTTTTATTGTCATCTTAGTCATCAATTTGAATTGGGATTTTTAATTAAGTATTAATTATGAGTTTATAGCTTTGCTTGATTTAGTGATTTTGAATAGAGTACTTTCCAGTAGTTGTATGATAAAGTGAATGATTGATGCACAATGTTTAAAGATCACATGGATTCCAAGAACACCTAGTGTTACTTTTATGATGGAAAAACTCTCTATAGACGTCCTTATTCATACTTTACATTTCTCTGTGAAAGTTAGCATTGAATTAATTCCACTTGAAATGTTATTAATAATCAAATGCCATCGTGATGTTATTCAACACCGAAGACACAATCATCACATTTGAATACTTTCTTTTTACTGTGGGATAGAAATAGTTTTGATAGATTAGAATTTGAATATTTTCATAACACTCCAACTTTTGGTTAAGTAGATTAATGTTTATAGTTTACAAGATAGAAATAGTTATGAGTTATTTTTAAGAATAGAGTTCACTTGTCAAGATAGTTTTGGTAGATTAATTGTTTACTTGCTTACTTTCTTGTTCATTCAAAGATAGATAAATCAAATAATTATGAAATAGATTACTTGTTGTTGCTTATTCAAAGAGAGATTGAATAGATTAAATAGCTTTGAAATAGATTGCTTGTTATTCACTTATTCAGATATAGTTCATAGTCCTAGATTGTTTAAGGCTACTTAGGTCAAACAGTTCATAATTATAGAATTGCTTGAAGCTCATTAATTGAAGGTTTCTTTACATAAGAATTTGTTGTTTAAATAGATTTTGAAAGTCATATCTTTAACAAGTAGGATTGTAGATTAAAAAGAGTGTTGATCCCTAGGGTTAACTATCTCCTTAGCTAGACAATATTTCCATTATTGTTTCTTTCTACCTTGGCTCATATTGTGCCACAACTCTAAGTTTACTTACCCTGCGTTGACAATTTAATTGAGGGAATTAGTACATATAGAATACCCATCATCAGTTGTTCAATCCATTGACCAATTGTCTTCAATTGTTGGTGGATTGTTTGACCGAAATGATTGTCAACTACTAAGTCGACTAATGTAAATATCTGGTCAATCAGTTGACTTATTGTTTTCAGATGCAGGTCAAATTCATGACCAAATGATTCCAGGAGAAGTGTGATGACCCATCATAACTTGAGGTTCCAACATAGAGCCCGTTGGAACCGATGAATTCACAAAACATATTCCTAGACATCTTCCCAGTTATTTATGCATCCTACCTGCACCACCCCATTCAAAGGGAAACTCCATTTATCCACAAATAGATCTCCCATCATTGGTTATTTTAACTTTCCCACCATTTTTCTAGAAATTAGTTTCCATATATCACGAATTCATGTCCCATAGTGAAGTCCTGGAGCCCATGGACCTTTCTAGAAGATGAATGGCTCCCTATAGTTTATAGTTTACACAAGTCACCTAGTATCTTGTCTTTTTTTCTCATATTGGTTGCATATTCAAGT
>JASDQU011310396.1:13590-25243 GCA_032191745.1 Picea mariana
ACTTTCCCACCATTTTTCTAGAAATTAGTTTCCATATATCACGAATTCATGTCCCATAGTGAAGTCCTGGAGCCCATGGACCTTTCTAGAAGATGAATGGCTCCCTATAGTTTATAGTTTACACAAGCCACCTAGTATCTTGTCTTTTTTTCTCATATTGGTTGCATATTCAAGTGCATCTCTTGGGCAGGGACCCCAAACCTACAATTTTCCAGTGGTATGCATGTGGTCACCAAAGAGTTCTTTGAACTATTCTTCAAAGATTATGTGGGGTTACATCTCTCTCAACTGAGATATGGTTATCCTATCAACATGGATGAACACCTTTTCTAATGTTGGAAGCCCGATGCTTTGAGATTACCTTTCTATCAGTTGGTGTGGTCCCTATCTTCCCCTCTATAAACCTAGTTGAACGAGACATGAGGAAGATGATGGTTTGGGAAGATGGAGCGTTGATTTGGGGCTAACTTATGTAAGGTTCCTGAGTAACTGGGCCTAGTTATAGCTGTAAGGTTTGGCCTGGTTCAATGTTGAATTTCTGGAGTGCATGCTGAAAAAAATATACCCTTCGTTCCACCAAACAAAGATTATAAACAAAGAGTTCAAGAGCCCAGACAAATGAAGTCCAAATCCATTGTTCACCTTAGAGGATGATCAACTCATTCCAAGACCTGTGTTGGGATACAACTACAATTCATATTAATGATTTTATCTTACTCAAAATCAGTTGAAACCACAACCAAGTTTGATGCTTTGGTCATACTCAAGCATGGCTACAACGACAACCAAGTTCAATGATTTTATCTTAATCAATCCTTGTGCAGACATACTAGTTAGTCCACTTTTCTCAGCTACCAACTCAATCTTAAACTTCAACCATCAACATCATTATTGGCTTGAGGATGAGCCAAGTAATAGTGTTGGGGTCCTTTCCACTAAGGATTTTGGGTTAGTTTTCTGCATGCACATATCAACATTGTGTGCATATATTGACACCTCGTGGTGCAAGGAAAATCAGCAACTATGTCGGCCAAAGAAAGAAATTGTGTGTTTCAACCAAGTTTTGTACTAGAGATAGAATATTTAGAATATATTTCTTGTAGATCAAATTAGAGAATATCTTCACAAATATTTATAAATGATGAACAAGGACAACCCAAGAGATCATGCGAAAGAAGATGGATGAGCTGACAAGTTCTTTAGGATTTCCATGCTCCAAGATATTTGGGTTGCATGTAGACAAAATAAGTGTGTGGAATTGGTGATCAATATAGAGAGTGAAGAAGAGAAGAAAGCGCCAGAGCATCAGAGAAAAAGAAGAGCATACAGAAGAGAACAAAAAGGTAGAACAATCTAGTTTTGGGGGGAAGAAGTCTACCTGAGTTTTTTATGGGTCTTGTCAATCCTTGTATTAGTTTTTCTTAAGTATTATAGAAGTTTTGTAAAGAGTCTATAATGGATCTAGTTCGATGTAGAGGATGAGTAGAGAGTGCATAGTGAAGAGTAATGTAATGGTTGTAGAATGAATCATAGAGTAGAACGCCATTCGATGTGTAATATGAGTCTGATTTTGTATGCATTCAAAATATTCATAAATATAATAGAAATCCATATCTATCTTAATCCATTTCATCTACTTTTTTATTTGAATGAATTTTTATGTTAATGGTTCATGATGTCTTAAGAGTGTTCCTTGTATTCTTTATCCCTTCACATCTGACACAATACTAGATGTTCTCTAGGATTCTCATGGCATCTTGGGTGAGGCCTTCTTGAGTCATGAACTCAAGATTGATATGTCAATTCCTTGAGGTTTTTTCGATAAACTCTCGATGAAACCTTGGTAGTCAACCCTCCAGTGTTAGAAAACATGCGCGAAAGTGAGCCAACAATCATTATAACTTGAAATCCCACATGTTTTCTATTGACATGGGAAGTTATGACATTGTTCTAAGTGTTAAATGGTTACACAAACTATACCCAATCACCATGGAATTCAAGGAATTAACCATGAGTTTCCAACAGGATGAAAAATAATACCAGTTCCAAGGAATTATTATAGCCTCCTTAGAGAATATTAGTTCACACATAATGGAGAAACTCCTCAAAAAAGGTTATTTTGACATTATTTCCAATTCTATGCCATCCAAGTAGTTGATACCCCCTCACCCATTGTTCATACTGACATCCAATTTATCCTCTCCAAACACCAACATATTTTTGAAAAAAATAAGAAATACCACCTTCCCATGGCCCCTCTGATCATTCCATTCCACTTGTCCCTGGTATTATTCCTCCCAATGTTCGCCCTTATCATCATCGATTTTCCCCAAAAAATGAAATTAAAAAAAATGTTTAGGAATTTTTAGTTGTGGGTGTCATCATCCTAGTACCAATCATTATTATTCTCCTATCATCATGGTAATTAAGAAACAAGGTATGTGGTGTATGTGCCCTGATTTTTTATCCCTTAAGAAAAATACCATCAAATATAAATTTCTCATTCTCATCATTGAAGACCTTTTGGATGAATTGAGTGGTGCTCAATTACTTACCAAACTTGATCTATGTTTCATCTATGACCAGATCTGTATGAAGGAGGCCAATATTACCAAAAAATCCCTTCATACTCATGAAGGCCATTATGAGTTCTTGGTCATGCCCTTCGGCCCATGTATTGCACCTTCCACTCTCCAAAGCCTCATGAATATTGTTTTTTTCCCTTTCCTCCGTCAGGTTTTACCGGTCTTCTTTGATGATATCCTCATTTATAGTAAAACTTGGAAATCCCATCCTCACCCATGTTGATCAAGTCTTACATTTAATTTCTCAACACAAACGCTTTCTCAAATAGTCTAAAAGTGATTGGAGCTGCTGAAGTAGTGTACCTATGCCATATTGTTGGTAAGTATGGTGTCCAAGTGGATCGTAATAAAAATATAAGATATCATGGATTGGCCCCATCCTAAAAATCTTAAAATTTTGAGAGGGTTCTTGGGTTTAGATGGATATTATCACAAGTTTTATCAAAATTATGGAAAAATTGCAACCCCGCTCATTTCTCTCCTTAAAAAAAAATTATTTTAGTTGGACTCATGTTGGAAAGTTAGTTGTCATTGATGTCAACTCTATATGAACTCTATAAGCATTGATATCAACCCTAGTCAACCCTAGAAAAATCCCTAGAAAGATGACTAAGTGTTTAAGTGATTGAGAAGCCCAAAAGGTATGGTCATGAAGCCCGAAGTTGTTTGAGTAATAAGGACATGAAGGAAAATGTAAATTCATGCAACACACTCATATATGGATAATCCTTGTCCTACCATTTCCAATGGTAGGTGTTACGTCACGTGGTTCCTCACAATTGAGGAGCTATTCCTTCTTGAATTTGGAAGCCCCAAAGAATGTTTAAGAAGCTCCTAAATAATTACAAGTCATTAATTAAAGGGTAAAGTGATTGTAACAAGAATCCATAAAGTTAAGGAGAGAATTTACTTTGAAAAAGTATAAATACAGATCAAAGAGTCTCTCATAAGAACCTTGATACACACAAGTCTATTGAATATCTTTTAAGTGAATAAGTGATATGGTTTATATTTTCATAACATATCTAAGGTAGGGAAATTATGAAGGAGAAAAGTGTACGAATGTGAATGAACTAACTTTTTGAGGTTATCCAGGAGAGACAATTCATCAAAGCGTGGATGTACATAGGTAAGAGTTCATCAAAGTGTGGATGTATGCAGGTCACAGTGTAGAAAAGCATAGATAGGTTATCCATGGGTTGACAGTGGGAAAGGAAAAAATATAGGAAGGTCATATAATATCAAAGTGTGGATATATGTGAGTTGATAATGTACAAGTTGTGAGTATGTGAAAATATTTTTAGGAGGATGCTAGTAACAAGTTGTTGAGGCTGAGGAAAAGCTACATGATTAAAGGCATGTTTTACATGTATTTTGAAGGTTGTGTCTCGATACATGCTTGAGGCATGGTTTGGGTATTTGAGCATATTCTTTGAGCTACACCTTGGTGATGTTATGGTACATTGATTAGAAGCATATCTCGACTATCTTGATATATGGTTTGGTATATGTCATGGTAATGTTATCACATGCTTGAAACACTTCATTGATCATGTATTATGGTACATGGTGTATGGAATGATTGAGACATGTAATGAGTGATATGGTATATGTTTGAGTCACATACCATGGTACATGTTTTATGGCATATCTCTTTCTTTGAGGAGCATCTTGGATATTGGGTACATTATTTGAGATATACTTTTGCATATGTTTGAGGAATTCCTTGATGATGTTGATGCATGTTGAGACACATGGTTGATGCATGATATGGTACATGTTTTGGTATATGGTTGATGCATGATATGGTATAGGTTTTGGTACATGGTTGATGCATGGTATGGTACAGGTTTGGTACATGGTTGATGCATGATCTGGTACAGGTTTATGTGACAGAGTGATAGTGACAAGTTGATGTGATAGTAGTAGTGAGAGTGACAATGACATGTTGATATATCAACAGTAGTGGAAGTTATATGTTGATAAATGGTAGTGGCAGTTTGAGTCTACACTTATATTTCATGGTGACAACAAGGGGAAAGGAAAGGTGGTTTTAGCCTCCTTCCTGTTAGTGTCAGAGAACAAAGGGACTTGGAGCTTCCTTCAGGTTGGAGCTTATAAATCATGGATTCGTAGTCTCCTTCTAGTTGGATCCAAAGGATACAATGAGTTGGAGCTTCCTTGAGGTTGGAGCATGTAAATTAGGGGTTTGTAGCCTCCTTCTAGTTATAGCTGGAGAATTCAGGGAGGTTTATCTTCCTTCATGTTGGAGCCTACAAATAGGGGGTTGGATCCTCCTTCCACTTGTTGATGGATAATTAGGAAGTTGGTGCTTCCTATGAATGTAATCTTGATATATATAAGAAATAATTATGTGGTTTTCTCCCATTTGGGTTTCCACGTAAATTATGGTGTTTTGTGTATATGTGGTTGTTTATTATGAACTGATGAATGATATTGTTTATGATGAAATAATATATTGAATTCATAAGTGATAAACTATTGAATGTTGTTGATAAGGTTGAATTTTATATATTTTGATTGAAAGAGGTAAAAAGTGCTCATGTTTATTCACCACCCTCCCCCTCTCAATATTCCAACAATTGGTATCATATCAGGTTCCTTTAGAGACATTCTAACCACTAGAAGGTATATCATGGATTACATTAAGAATGGAGCACTAATGTTTGATGGTGAGAATGGTAATATCTATGAGATATGGAGAAACATTATGAAAGAATTTCTAGGAACACAGGGGTATGATGTTTGGTACTCAGTTGTTATAAGATACAACAATTCAAAGAAATCAAATACTGCAACCAAGAAGGAATTAAAAATAAACAACAAAATAGCAATGTATTTCATGCTAGAAGAATTACCTGATCTGGTAAAAGACAAAGTGGGGAAATATTCATCAGGAAAAGAACTTTGGGATAATAATTTAAGGAATCCCATTCTATCATAGAGCTAGCTAAACAGAATAAATAATATGTTGAATTCAAACGAAAAAAAAGATTCTCATTGTGTTAGAAATATTCAGAAGAAGAATATTGTGAAGCAGGTGTAATAGACTTTGAGACTGCACTAATTAATGATTGAAGTGAGATAAATAAAGAAATAAGGGAAAACAATTTCCTCAAGGAAGAACTGATCACGATAAAGGAATTTTCTAGAGAAGTCAAGCAGGTTGTCTTGAATCTAAAAGCTTAACTAGATGAAGCCAAAGTGATTGAAGAAAATATCAAAGATCAGTTAAAAGAGAAACAATGTTTGGAAGAAAAAATAATATCACAAAGAAAGGAAGCAGAGAAGAGAGAAGAAATCTTGACAGGACATATTGAGGAAAAATTCGACTTAAACAAGATTGAAGCAGAATTCAGTGAACAAGAAAGAAAACTTGAAGAAGAAATCATCACCTTAAATACCAAACTGGAAGAAGCAAAGAGAACATAATAAGTCATGAAGATCCAGATAATGAAGAAAGAAGAAGATTGTGAGAATATTGAAGAAGAAGTTTTTACATTAAGAATCAAAGTTGACAAGCTAAAAAAAAACATTTTAGAGAGAGTAAGCTCCACACCATCAATAGAGAAAGTTTAAGAGAAATATTAGAGGTTACTAGAAAGGAAGAATGAAGAGAAGGCTAAGAGTTATGCATAAGTCATCAGAGCCCCTACCAAGAAGGAAGTATGTGAGCCCTCAATGGAGAACATTCTAGAAATGAAGAAGACTCAAGAAGAATATTATAGGAAATATGGATATCAAAGAAGATCCTCCACTTTTAAGAATCAAAGAATCCTCAATCATTAAGAATGAAACAACAAAAGAAAATATTGTCATCATCTAAGGCATGAATTCACAAGGACTACATCACAAGGAATATTAGTTACTTCCAAGTATCAAAGTTTCTTTTATGGTTATTTTTTTACTTGTAATAACTTTGGACATAACAGTGTAGATTGTAGAGCTTTTGGAAGACATGTTCAAGAAAGAGATTCTTATGTGGCCCCATACAATATTGAATGTTACAAATTCCATAAATATGAACACATAGCTCGTCACTATAGAAGCATGATGGATACTTATTTAGAAGAGAACACTGATATAAAATTAAGAAGATTTGGAAAAGAAAACAATAATAGACAAATGAAGAGCTGGTCAATGAAGAACATATGAGTGAGGTACTTTGAGAAGTCATACTCCCAATATTTACAGTAGTATGAGATCATGATGAATCTACAGGAAAAGAGGAAGATGTCAGAATTCAGGAAGAGATGAATATCACTCCGCATTATGGAAGCTTCCTCCACCTTTCCGATCCATATAGCTTGGAAACTCCCAAAAATGTAAACATTTAATAGGGGGAGTCTAAGAAGCAGCTCTACAAATCAGAGAAATATCTTTTGATCAATCTGAAGTGTTTTCAAATTTTGGGAAGAAAGTCTCAGATCGGTTTGATGACAGAAGTGGAGAATATTTTGTGATAGTTTAATTGGTTGAGGAGAATATTTTAGAACACTTTCCCATGTAGGTATCGACTGACAATTATGAAGTATATCATTGGCACACTTCTTAGGAAAAGTTTCATGATTGTATAGAGGATTCCACGTATGTATTTAGGTAGGGATACATTCAGTAGAAATTGTTCCAAACACGTAGAGTCTGGTTTTAAAAATGAGAAGACAACTTGAGAAGCATGAATATGTTGTAATCAGCATATAGGTCATCATTATGTGCATTTGAGTAGAAGAATCATGGACATTTTATGACATATGGACACATATGGATTTATGAGATGATTGGCAGGTCTAGACAGATATATGACATCGGATGAAATTATATTTACAAGTGGAATCAATTATTCACAGGAAGGAAAGTAGTGAAAGGAATAATGAAACCGGTGAAAAGAAAACATCTACAGAAGTCATACAGTTAAACGGAAACTATTGAAAATTATGGTCATTGATGTCTATGTAGTGAACATGACAAGCTATGAAAATATGAAGTTCGGTAAATTTGAATTATTTTTATATATGTCAAATAATTACAAGAGGAAGAACCAATGGACAAGAAGCATCGTAAAAGAGGAAAGGAATAAAGTACAAAAATCCCCACATTGATCTACATGACATCCTGTAGAGAATTCAAGGGATAGAAATCGTCAAAGAAAGATATCAGAAAATAAATATTAGAAGAATGAAGATAAGGGGAGACATACCAACAAGGGGAGTTAGCATTTTCTCCCATGATGTCAAAGGGAGAGAAAAAGAAATATCAGAAGTATGAAGACAGGAGGTGCATCCCCAAAGAGAGTTGTCCTTTTCCATTGATTTCAAAGGGGGAGAGAAACATGAGGATAATTGGTCACAAGTGGAATATGGGTGTTTCCATCAATGCCAAATGAGGAGATTTTTAAAAAGGTATTTCTCATTGATGTCAACTCTAGATGAACTCTAGAAGAATTTATGTGAACCTTAGTCAACCCTAGAAGAAGCCCTGGAAAGATGGCTAAGTGGTTAAGTGGTTAAGAAGACCCATAGGTATGGTCATGAAGCCCAAAGTTGTTTGAGGAATAAGTACATGAAGGACAATGTAAATGCATGTAACACACTCATA
This sequence comes from Picea mariana, assembly GCA_032191745.1. Classification (NCBI taxonomy): domain Eukaryota; kingdom Viridiplantae; phylum Streptophyta; class Pinopsida; order Pinales; family Pinaceae; genus Picea; species Picea mariana. The sequence goes on from JASDQU011310396.1 coordinate 21,792, forward strand.
GATGGATAGTCCTTGTCGTGCCATTTCTAACAGTGGGTGGTACATCACGTGGTTCTTATATATTGAGGAGTTATTCCCACTTGAAGTTACATCACAAGATAGGTGGTACATCACATGGTTCCTCACGATTGAGGAGTTATTCACGTGATTTCTAGAATCATAACTAATGAAATTTCCATTCTGAGTAAGGAATACACCAAGCCCTTCCTTCCATGCATATGTGTATACTAAAAACTGTCATTTGAATCTTCAATGTTCAAAATAGGTGCACTTGTAACTAACTCCTTCAATATCTCAAAAATTGTCTTCACACTCTATTTTCCATTCAAACTTAGTTCCCTTATTTTCTAAAGAAGTGATGGGATGAGAAATCCTTGATAAATATGATATATATCTCTTATAGTATCCATCTAATCTCATAAAATATATTAATTATGAAACAATACGTGGTTTTGTACATCCCCTAATGGCTTCAATATTCTATGAATACACTACTATTCCTTCCATTGAAATCATGTTCCCCAAATAATGGATCTACTCTTGATAAAAATAGGACTTGCTCAACTTGGAACATAACCGATGCTCCTTTAGAATTTGTAGCACCAATCACAAATGATGTTCATGTTCTTCATCTAAATTGAAATAGATAATTATGTCATTGATGAATACAATGACAAAATTATTTAGATGATCTCTAAATATGGCATTCATTAGGAATATAAATACAAGTAGTTCATTGGTCAATCCAAATGGCAACACTACAAATTCATAATGCCCATATCTTGTTCTAAAAGTTGTCTTACTAACGTCTTCCTCCTTGATTATCACCTAATGATATCCTAATCTTAAGTATACCTTTGAAAATATATTTTCTCCTATTAGTTGATCAAAGAGGTCATAAATTATGTTGGAATATTGGTTGTTATCATTGATGTCAACCCTAGTCATTGGTTTTGGAACCCAAAGTTGATCAAGGAATTTGGACATGAAAGACACTACACATGCATATTCAACACCCATGGATGGATAATATACATCATTTCATTTATGGTGGTAGGTGGCACATCACGTCAATCCTCATGGTTGAGGAGAAATTATTTTTCGAAGATGACAATGTGCATCGAAGAAGAAAGTACAGGTCGGCCCTGAACATATTTAAAGAAAATAATTACAAAATAATAAAGTGATAGGTCAACCCTAATGACAAAAAAAAGTGTCATAACAATTATAAATACGCATTTAATACATCTCATTTTAATCATCCGATAATACAAGTTTGAGGAGCAGAGTTGTACGGAGGAAGCCTCAATCAGAGCTGCGGGAGTAAGGAAGGGAAAAGGTACTAGTGCAAGGAGGATTTTTGGAAAAACCCTAATCTGAGGGGTCCTCACTTGTTTCACACTAAGTGTCCCGCGAGGCACTCACAGGTTGCATAGCCTCCATCAAGCAAGGCATTGGTAAAGTCAATGAAAAAGTTTAGAACAGGTTGCAACAACATCTCTTGGCATATGGTTTAGGTTTTTGTGTAATGGTTATGTTTTGGTGATGATATTATCAATGATATGTTAATGTAAAAATTCATTGTCTTTTGTATATTCTTGGGTGGAACGAAGGGGCAAGGATAGAGGGTTTAACCCTCCCTTGAAATTGGAAGTTGTAGCTTCCCTTAATTGGAGTTTGACCCTCCTTAGAACTTGGAAGAGTTATCTTCCCTTGGAAGTCATTACTTCCCTTGAACAATAAATTAATATTACTTCTCATATATGGTGCATGGTGTATTGTTCTATCTCTTCTACTATTCTTCATTTTTCATTGAATATTCTTCATTGATTATTGGATATAAATTAAATATATAATATGGTTGAAGTATAAGTTGAAAAAGTGTTTGAAATTGTACTTTATATTGATTCACCCCCCTCTCAGTATGAACAATTGGTTTCAGAGCAGGTTACCTTCAATACATTTTAACCACTAGAAGGAAGATCCTAAAAAATGATGGAAGGGAAAATTCCAAATGGTATTCCACCATTTGATGGAAGCAATTTTGAATACTAGAGTAATAGAATGGAAACTTACTTGAAATCTCTTGGGGTGGATGGCTGGCTCTCAGTTCTTTCAGGATACACAACATTGAAGAAACCAAAGACTGCAACCCATAAGGAAGAAAGAAGGAAAAACAAAATGGAAATGGATGCCATCTTGGATAGACTAGCTGATTGAGTAAAAACTAAGGTGGGATCATGTGCATCAGCCAAAGAAATTTTGGACAAGCTATAATATATTTATGAAAAGAAAGAAACAAAAGAGAAAGAAGGAGAAGAAGTCAAAGCAAGTTACAACTCACATATCAAAGAAGTCATTAGAGGTGAATTCTTTTGATTTAATAGTGAAGAAGTAAAAAATATTAAACATGAATTCTTTTTGGTTCTACTTCGTATTGGCTATCATTATTGGGTTGACCTAGGTTCAGGTCCACTTAGTTTCCAAAAACACCCTCCTTAAAACTATTGGCCCTCCTAGTAAACCAGAAGGCAAAACAGCGCACAGGATGCGCTATACAGTCTCACCCGAGATAGTTCTTATGGGTGGCTGCAACGCTCAGATGATTCCATCCTGGGAATGAGTGGGGATATTTGATTTCACCCTATATGATATTCATTCATTTACTAGCTCATACATCTAGATCTATTATGGTGTCATTCTTACTGATGCATGTAAAATATTAGATCTAACTAATTCATTCACTCATTTATCTAACATATAATCATAAACACCAAATAATATACATAATGTGTAGTCACATAATGCATGGTATACTATGGTTCACCCCTCCTGGGATATATCCACAAATATTTGGCTATTCTGCTCTTTTATTATTCTAGTTCCAACACTGCAGCACCTCACGCCTTACAACTCTCCATTAAAAATGGTTGAGATCTTACAATGAGGTGGACTAGATCACACTAGGATCCTCAGCCTATGATCTAACCCTCAATATATACCTTCTTCCCTCTCCTCAGCTCAACAACTTACAAACTTAGATCAGAGTAACAGTATGACAACATGACAACCAACATGACATCCAACTCCAAACCTCAGAACAACAGAATTCCCGACTAATAATAATCAAACCCCTACCTAGACCTCCTAGGTACCTACTTATACATATTTTTTGTCTTACCAACCATTAAATTCTCTTACCAAAAATCTCACCCTATCCTGGCTAGGTCTTCTTGCATGTGTGCCTCACATGCCTTCCTCTTTTGCATGCGTGTATGTTTCGCATGCGTTGCATTTCCTGCATGCATGTATTCCTTACACATGTTTCTTCTTCTATATGCAAATCTTCCTTCCACATCATGCTTTTCCCTCAATGTTGGCCTTCCCCCAACAAGATCCCAACACTAACATCATGACTCATCCTGAGTCACTACCTAACTCCCGTGTCTGCC
>JASDQU011310397.1:0-17777 GCA_032191745.1 Picea mariana
ACCTCTGAGGACGACAGTCCTCCCGAGCACCTCCCAACCACCTCCCAACCACCCTTAAATATAAATCTTTGCTATTGAAACTTATTACAGTGATATAATGTTCAACAATGGCTTACAAGACTCATCATTGTTTTGCTGCATTTTGTTACTCTATCTGCCTCACTGCCTTCCTGCACACATGACTTGCGTTGTCTGTTCTTCTACCATTTATACTCTCTGCACCATGTCCCTTCACTGCAACCTTCCTCTACTGTGTATTTATGCTCCTACGCTCTGCCTCCTTGCTCACACTTCAATCCTTCTACATAGCGAGCACAACAACTCCAACAGCAACAACAACCGCAACTCTTCTCTGTACCGTTTATATATAGCTTATGTGCATCTTGTGCATGCAATATTCGCCATTCCTTTGCATGCTCATACTGCACCAATCTCCTCCACCTCTCGAGTGCTCTGCCTGATCATCATGGTAACTCTTCAGCTTCTCTGGCCGTTTTCCCACGCGTTCAGCATCACTGGATGTTATGTTGAGATTCCTCAGCCTCTCTGGTAGTTGAGACTCTTTGTCTTCTCTGTGACAGTCGAGCTCACCTTCTCTGTTTCAGTTACAGGCTTCCACACTCATCCATCTGTCAATTCCTTCTAAGAATAGTCTTCCTTCACTTGGACGAAGCTTGGAGACTCTTCATCTCCTCTAGCGATCACACAGGGGTCTCTTCGAATTCTCTAGCAGACGCCATCAATGGTTTCTGGCAGTTTCACTGTGTCGTGCATCAGTAGCCCTCCTATCAACACTTGATATGACGGTTCAGATTACATCGTGATTTCACATATCGCGATATCAAGATTCCTGATGTCAATAATCTTTGACATGTCCAACTCTCGATCCTCGAAACTTCGACAAGGACTGGAGTCAACTGTCCAGATTCAACCTTAATCTGACGGCTCAGATTATATCGCGATATCGGGATTCCTGAGGTCAATAATCTTTGACATGTCCAACTCTCAATCCCCGAAACTCCGATAAGGACTAGAATCAACGTTCCAGATTCAACCTTAATCTGACGGCTCAGATTACATCGCGATTTCACATATCGCGAAATCGGGATTCCTGTGGTGAATGTTCTTTGACAACTTCAACACTCGATCCTTGAAACTTTGACATGGACTGGAATCAACGGTCCATATTTGATCTTGATTCAACGGCTACGATTTAAGTCATGATTTTGCATATCACGAAATCGGGATTCCTGTTGCATTGTTTCTTTGACATCTCCAACACGCGATCCTCGAAACTCCGACATGGTGTAAGTCTGCTGACGTCACATGTGTTAAATAACTGCCACGTGTCACCCTGATTCGTGACTTACATGTGCTTGGCATGTTGAATCAATCTGACACTTGTCATTACCTGGTTGTACCACGTGTTCCTAGCTGACGTGGTTTGCTGACGTGAGTCGGATGAACGGTCTAGATCACATCTTGATCTGACGGTTCAGATTCAGTCGGGATTTTTCATATCGCGAAATCGGGATTTTTGTGGATGATATTACTTGTCATCTCCAACTCTCGATCCCTGAAACTTCGACAGGGAGTCGTATCAACGGTCCACATAATCCCCTGAGATGGAAAGTCCTCCTGCTTTCGAGATTTTTGAGCCCTCTACTCCTTGCACTTTTAAAGATCGTGCAGGTTTTCCTCGATCCAACGGTGGTCGAACCCTGCGCTCAGATATGATGCCTGAGATCTATCCTCCTCTTCAGCGCGCTCTTCTTGTCTTTATTCAGATTTGACAGCCCTCATGCTGTCAGGATTTGTGAGCCCTCTACTCCTTGCACTTTGAAGAACATGCAGGTTCTCCTCGATCCAATGGTGGTCGGACCCTGTGCTCGAATCTAACGCCCGAGATCTATCCTCCATATCTGCACGCCCCTCTCATCTACATTGAGATCTGACGGTCATCGGGAATTCAGGATGGGATCCAACGATCATTGACGCTTCTCCTCCAAGCTTACACATCCTTCTTACTTGGAAGAATTTCTAAGTGTCAAAGGCCTCAACCTTTGATCCACCTGTGATCCTAAGTATGCTATCTCCCTTGAGCTTTATTCATGAGTTAACCTCATCCCTGGTGCACACCTACGCACTGCATTCGACTCTGTACTAATTCCTCCTGAGCTTACGTTGTTCCTGTTTTTTCATCGATGCACACTCTGATCCTGCCATCTTCACTGTTGTACTTTAAAATNTGCTCTGCAGCTTCTTCCCAAAATACTTCTGGTGCCCGTTTGTTACATTCTTCCTGTATTCATGCCATCTTCATTGTTGTAATTTCCATCAATGACAAGCATATGCTGCCTGTTAAACATTTCCAACATATTTTATTTAAAATCATTCTCACCCATAACCTTGGTGATGGTGTAAGGCTTGTATCATAGTGGGTGGAGCTTCCAATGGAGTCCTATGAGGTGCTCCTTTTTCAAATTAAACCATACCTTATCTCTCACATGAAACTTGCGTGATACCTGATGTTGATCATGGCTTTGCTTGTACTTGGTGTTGGCTTTCTACAAAATATCATGAAATTTTTGTTGGATGTGTTGGATTCGATCAACAAATTAGGCTGCTCGATCAACCTTGGTTTGAGCATGGGAGGACTCTTCTTTTGTATTTGTAATGGGTAGATCTACGCCAATTAGGGCCAATGGCTAGAACCCCAAGCACACCTGAAAATGATTGTGGCTAATAGAGTTGTGGAGGGATTTGTTGTAGCTATGTTGAACATAAGGATCTCATCCCATGTGCGTGGATGTTTGGAATTATACATTCTCAGGATATGGACAATCATCATGTTGAATACATTTTTTTTTCCATTAGTATGTGGGTGGAAGGCAATCAATTTGTTAATCTTGGTGTCCATCATCGACCATTGGACTGCGAAGGTGATCTTTTCACTGTTGGGAAATTTTTGGGCAGAGAAATAACCCTCTAGCAGACTTAACCATTTTTCCAAAGCGTCGACATCTATTTGGCCATCAAATAAAGAAATATCAAAGTTAATTTGTACCTTGAAGGGTTCCGCACCTTGGAAGTGACTGTTGGTTGAAGGTGCCATTGTTGCTGTTAAGAACCATTGAAAGATCTGGGAAAATTTATCCATCATCTCATTCCTCTGTTGCACGAGGGCTTCCTCGAGCAACGGTTTGATAGAATCTCTTGCTCCATCGTCTCTACTTTCTTCCACCATGGGAGGTTTCTTGGGCTAGATAAAGAATTTTTCCTCAAGAGAAACTAGCTTGAGACCCAACTCTCTATACCCCGACCTCGTCGGGGACATGCACTAAGAAATGAAAAGGAGTAGATTGCTCTGATACCATTGATTTAGATTATATTTGAGAACAAAATGAAGGTAGAGATATAATAAGGAAATAGACATATATATTGCAAGAAACACAATAATACAATTAAACTCAGATTCTATTAATGGTTGTATGAAATACAAAGGATTGTAAAATGCAAAGCACACAATCTAGCTAGAATGGTGGTAGATTATCTCTAAAGAGAGATATGTGACGGTTGCGCTCATTCGCAAGAACATGATTACAAAGAGGTTGAAAAATCCTTTTAACATAAGCATCAATGAGAAAACCCTAAACATCCAAAACCCTAACCCCAGAAGATGAAGCACCAAAAGGTTTGTGGGACTCAATGTGGTTAGTTGATACGTCAACTTCTCCGAGGCACAAATTTTGCATATGATCTTTGTTTGGGGATCTTGGTACCTTTTAAGAAAGGTCTAGCCAAGGAGTACACATTTCGTTTGGCCTATCATCTTCCTTCGGCTACATGCTAGGTGCTTTTGTGCCAAAAAGACGTCGTTTAGGGCCTCAAAACAACCCCAGAAGTTTGGGACCTGAAAAACCGTAGAAAAACTGCCAAGATGTGGAACCATTATGAATTAGTGGAATAGGTGGGTGGCCACCAATATCCACCTGGATCATTGAGAGAAACCTAGAGTGCAAGAGATATTGCTTGGGTTGGCCATGGTGATGGGGATGATGGATACCTATGTACGCTTCAAAAATGAAAGGATCCCAACGAGGTGATGTAATGGGGGCAAGTTTCAAGGACTTGGTGGTAAACATAAACAACAAGATATAAATTTGAAGAACATTCCAGTATGAGGTGTGTGAACTAGAGGGATAAATAGGGAGAATGCATCATATATTGGGTGAGTGATGATAGCTAGGAAACACCTATAAATAATTATGATTGTGTGTGTTTTACTAGGGAGAAAAAATTATGATAAGAAAGACCACTAATAATAGGACGAAGTCTAGTGGAGCTCATTTGCAAAATAGTTACAACATGAAAACTATCTGTGCCATTATAAATCCCTAGAAAAACTTCTAACATTGGATTGCAATGTGAGGCAATGGGTATCCTCCACACACCCAATAGAAATTTTTGATTGTTGATATGGTGTGGTAGGACGATGTGTTGGTTGTCTATCATGATCTACTCCTGAGTGTGTGGTGTTGCATCCATATCTGGAAATAACACTATTATTTGAATGGAATATGGTTACTATGATGGAATATTCATGGTGGGGATGTACCTATGTGAGAGTGAAAGAGGCCTTGAAATTACCACAATGAACCCTTGTGCAACAACCATATGATAGAGAGGATGGTGAGTTCATCCATTATGTAAGGTAGGGCTGGGAGAGCATCGAGTCATTTTCCATGTGAAGTTGTAGACACTAGCCTCCAAAATAAACAAGAAGAGTGGAATCAATGCATCCCAACGGGAAAGGGTTATGTTATTCAACATCTCCATAGTAGCCTTATCATCCCATGTGTAATTAAAAATATTTGGCATTCTAGGGAGTAGGAAAATGTCTCCTTGTATGGTGCTAGAATTCATAGAAGGATTTAACAAATATAGAAGAAAATGGAGCATGTGTAGCACTGTCGCTACTAATAAAAAAATTTGATATCACTAAATCAAAATGCATGCAACATGCTAAAACACCTACGCCTCTAACATCAATTTTAATAAACATGATTGCAACTAATTAAACATACACAAAACAACATATAACTACCCACCAACTACTGGATCATGAAGCCAAAGAAATTAGGCAGGAATGTGGATGAATCCTTCGTCGCTCCAAACCACCTAAACCCAACCTCACTAAAGAACAATTTAATTCTATTTGACGCCTCAATGAGAACCCTGACATTTTGATCCTCAAAAACGACAAAGGAAACACTACTATGGTTATGAACTCCTCTGATGATGAATCCAAACTGCTTGACCTCCTTTCTTCTTCCACCTATAAAACCCTAACTAAAAACCCTATTAATGTCGTCACCACCATGGTCACCAAATCCATCAAATCTTCTTCTTTGGATCCTACCATCCAAAAGCTTCTCCTTCCTCATATTCCCCAAACACCGAGGATCTATGGACAACCTAAAATTCATAAAAAGGACATTCCGCTCAAACTTATAGTAAGCGCCATAAGAGCCCCCACCCATGCCCTTTCTTGATTTCTTGCTGACAATATTTAATCCTTTGTTGGAAAAACTTCCTCTTTTATCAAATATTCCACTAATTTCATTCACAAAACCCAAAATCTGCACCTAGGTGATGATGACCTTATGGTAAGCTTCAATGTGGTCCCTCTGTTCATGAAAATTCCTATATCTGAAGCCCTAACCCTTATCTCTAAACTGGTAGACACATACACTCTTAATCTTATCAATATTTGCCTCTCTTCTACCTTCTTTACCTTTAAGGGTGTTTTCTATGAAGAAACTGAAGGTACAACGATGGGGTCCTCCCTTTCCCCAATGGTGGCTAATATTTTTATGGAACACTTTGAGGCTCTAGCCTTAAGCAACTTTCATCTCAAACCCAAATTTTGGTTTCTCTTCTTAGATGACACTTTTTTCATATGGCCTCATGGCCATTCCAACTTGGTTTCTTTCTTTAATCATCTCAATAGCCTCTCCCCCCACATCCAATTCACTATGGAAACCCAACAAGACAACTCCCTTCCCTTCTTGGATGTTCTCATCTCTTGACTTCCTGATGGCTCTCTCTCCCACAAATTCTACAGGAAGAAAACTCACACTAAAAGATAGCTAAATGCCAACTCCCACCATCACCCATCTCAAAAATATGACATCCTAAAATATTTGATTATTCGTGCCATCCGCATATCCACCCCTCAATTCCTAGAAGAGGAAAAGGCCCATTTAACCAAATCCATTTTGTCCAATGGCCACTCTCTCTCCAAAATTAACCAAGCCTTCCTCTTAGCTAGCAAACCTAAATCCAAAACCCCCGCCTCCACTACTTCAACCCCACCTTGTTCTCTTCTCTCTCTTCCTTATATCAAAGGCACCATCGACCACATCGTGAAACTCCTAGCTAAAAATAATATAAAAATTTTGTTCAAACCCCACAAAAATCTCATCCAAATCTTCAGAACAACCAAAGATAAATTTGACTTGATGCTTGGCTCAAGAGTTTACTAGATTTCGTGCTCCTGTGGGAAATCTTACATAGGCCAAATTGAAATAACCTTTAAATCCATGCCTAAAGAGCATATAACTGATACTTCCCATAACTGAATCTCTAAATCAACCATTGCTAAGCACTCATCTAAATCCAAGAACCTAATTTTCTTTGACTAAACTAAAATCTTAGCCCCTGGCCCTCATTACCCCTCCTGTCTCATTCGGGAAGCCCTCAAAATCGAAAAACATCCTAATAATTTTAATCGCGAATATGGATACAAACTTAACCATTCTTGGAAACTCACCATCCATCGCCTCAACCATTAGACCTCCACCTCCATCCTCCGTTTCCTTTGAGTTTAGTCAAACATATCCCAAGTTTCTATCTGACCCTCTCCTCACATTTTTTCCTCCAACTTCTTTCTGACCCTATCCTAGCATTTTTCCCCAAATCTCCTCTCCTCCGACCTTCTCATTATTTTAGGACCTTTATAATTTTTTCTCTTTATAATGCTTTATCTTACTTATTTTATTAATTGCCCGCATAACCTAAATTACCTCTCTTAACTTTGCTTTATCCTTTGAAAACCTCTTCTTCTATTTTATCATTAAGTCCCTCTAATTACTTTATTATCATTATTAATCTCTCCACCTTTTTATCCTCTCCCTTTTCTCTTATGATTTCCTCTAACTTTATTCTCATCCTTTGATAACCTTTTTAATGTCTTTCTTATTATATTAATCCCTCCCTTAAACTAACTCCTCTCTTACATTTACATTTTCTCATCAAACCCTTTATTATAAATTATTATTAATTTATGAAGTTAATTACATTTTATTATTAATCTCCCTTATTCCTTTTTCCTAACCTTAATCTAATATTCTCCTTATATCATTAATCTCCCTTCACTCTTTATCCTATCCTATCTTTTTTTCTTTACCCTTTCTAATATCATCTCACCTTAATCTCCCTTTTTATTGATTTACTATGAAACATAATCATTATCTTTAATCAATAACTTTAATTTTTCCTTGTCCCCCTATTTAATACATGATTAATTTAATATTTTATTATCATCTTAATTTAATACTTTATTACTTTATCAAATTAAGACTTGCTTTTATTATTTTTAATTTTCACCTAATCTTAACAAGCTAGCTTACCCCATTTTGTGATCGTTCTAGCTTACCTAATGCCAAGGAATACTTCCAATTTTCCATTATATTTATTTACCTGAACACTCTTTTACAACATATCAAATTCTTATGTCCCTGATGATGGGTGGAGTGTCCACTCGAAATTTTGGATGTTTCAAAACTCCATACATAGTTTTGATCCAAAATTCTCTCTAACAACATATAATTACTCAAGAACACAGAGTTTATGCACACCAATTTAAACCCATAAATAAAATTATTATACATAGATAAACCACTTATCTTTTTAATCAAATGCACAACCAGATGCAGAGGACAGACATTCCACCCAACCATGGATTTGCTGCTACAAATATTAGCAACAAATCACCCCCAAGCTAGGGCTATGAGTTCACAAGAGAGTTTTACTCCTAAGGGTGTCTATTGTCCACTCACAACAAACTAGTTTCCTACAACCATTCCAATCCACCAGCTCTCTTCTCCTCAACCTACAAAAACAAAGGAATAAGATCCCCTTCTCTGCTACAAAGTCTGTCGGGCTATCCTCCTTCCCTCCAGGGCTCTAGCACAAGTTGGCTAGGAATCTCTCTTGCTAGGAACTCCAGGGATTTACAACTACAACAAAAAATTGTCAGCAACAAATTATTTCCTCTGCATAACAATATCACTCTACAAGCCTAACAACCTTCTTCTTCATTCCATTATGGGTCCAACAAAATGCCCAAAAAATCCATTATGTATTACTTTCAGTTTCAACACTCAACACCCTCTTACTGCCCCAAAATATGCATGTCAAAAAACTGCCTATATTAACCATTCAAATTTCCCTTTTTACCCATGCACGTTGACTATCAAATTCCCCAATGTTGATTGTACTCAACCCCATGCTCTAACTAGGTGAAGTGACTTTTCACTCAACCCTATTACATGTATTCAATGATTGGGGTTTTGATACACTAAAAAAAAAATAGAATGTTCACATAAAATAATAATTTAGAAAGTATCATGGGATTAATAGACATGAATAAATCCCCCCCTTAGATCCCCCCCTCTCTTGTGGAATCTTAGCTCCCATGACTTTGTTCGTGTCCGTTTGCATCCGACATTACATTTTATTTTATTATATTTGATATACAATGTTTATATATTACATCTCTTGGCCCACAACCATATATCGTATTTACATTATACATTGCTAAACCGATGATGTTACAACGTGGTTAATGAGAAATATAGTGAGTGACCAACCTATCACGGGAAAATGAGCCACTAGTGCTTGTAATCTTTCTATAAAGAGAAAACATCAACAAAAGGTGGGAATATGACCATTACCGTGACTTCAATTGTATAGGGAAGCATATTGTGGCGTTGGATGATGCCATAGGTGTTCATGACATAGTGAAGAGGCTCGAGAGACATTAGATGCCCTAGAGGATGTAAAATACAATCAATATGAATCACCACCAATAGGATGAATGCTCCATTGAAACCTAATGGGTAAAACTGTTGCAAAAATAATTGGTTTTCTATCTCTACTATCCAAAGAGGAATGCTAGAAATTTGTAATATCACACCAACGCCCTTGTTTGAGGATGTGGTGATCTAGATTGTCCAATTTGCAACTGAATTTTTTTTCATAATTGGTGCTTGAACTAAATGGGAAATGGTTGGGGATGCTCCTATAAGGGTAGTGAACATTCTTGTATAGTATATTTCCCCAAGACATCTAAGTGTAGAGTTAAGACTGCGTGGTTGAAGAAGCAAATTTCAATTGAAGGATTGATTAGATAGCTCAATGTATGGTTTGAAAAAATCCTTGTTAAGCCACATGGTGTGTCAAGCATGGAGTGTTAGATCGAGATACCATTGAGTGTGCTCAAGATGAAGAATTGTGTGTGTGTGTGATACCTATAGGTATTAATGCGTGAATCATTGTTGTTGGAGACTATTTGACATTCTATGATAAACTTGTCCATTGGATCAATATGTGTAGCATGATTATGTGCAAATTTTGTGGTTGAAGAAAGATAATTAAGGTTAATCCATCTGTGAAAATGCTATTATTGAGTGTGTAATGTGTTGTTTGGTAAAGAGATATGGATCTTGAGAGAAATTGTTGCTAGGTCAAGAGCTTTGTGCACATTGGCAGTTGTGGGCTTGTCTAAAGGATGGATATGAGAGTCATTATGCCATGGATTTGTAGAATTATTAATGTACTGCGTAGTTAAAGGGGCAAGGGATTCTTGTGTAATAGAGATAGTAGGGTGATCTGTGATAGAGATATGGTAATGAGGTAAAGGTCAAGGAGAAGGGTATAGGGGAGAGGGTCTAGGTGGAGGTCTAATTTCATATGTCTATGAAGGAAAGGATAAGAATATGGAGGAATAGAGGATGTGACTAGGGTATCATCTTTGTTAGATAGGAGGAAGGGGTAATAATCAATGAAAATTCCTTAAGAACACGATGAAACCTCAGGTGGAGGGTGGTGGAGGTGAGAACTACATTGTTGGGTTGGAGGATACTAGTTAGAATCCTTGCAGATGGGTGGGTCATAGGTGGTATGAATGGAATGAGTGGGTATGGATTTGGTGACGTATTTATGGAAAATGCAAATTTTATGGTTAAGTAGTAGTATGAATTGAAGATCCAATCAAAACCAAGGTGACTTATGGCTGTCCAAATGAAATCTTGGAGTTACTCTAAAAGAGAAAGGAGCTCAGTAATTTTAGAGGAGGGTAACACACTACTAGGGAAGATAATGAATGGGTTGAGAAGGTCTTGGAGGGAGAGTACACATAAGGGTATGTGAATCTTCTATAGGTAACTGAAAAAAATCCAAAAGATTTTGTAACTACGTGTACAACTCATCAAAGAGGGCATGGATGTTTGTAGACATGATTTTGTTAAAAACCCTCCAAAAAACCACTAATGGAGAGTTGTAGCCAAAAGAAGCATTGTTGCTTGAGACGTTGATGCTGAATCTCCTTGTCAGATCAAGGCTTCCACTTCAGTTTGAGACTAAAGCAAGGAAAAATGTGTCTAGTGAGATCTGAGTGGCAAGGCTAGGCTCCATGGAATATATTTGATGAAGTCTTATTATCATAGAAAGACTTCCACTTGATTGAGGAATCGAATCAGGGAGAGTGATGAGAGCATGTGCCAATGAAGATCTAGGTGGGAGGGCACACTCCAAAGGAACCATATGTAAAATTATGCCATTGAAAGAGAATACTATTGAGTGATGCACCGAGCCTCAATTTTTTTTTTGCAAAAGGAATAGGCCTGTACTGATTCATTGATACCAAATTATGTGATTCTAAACTTCTCCACCAAAAAACCCTAGTTGAGAGGTGAAGTGCACCAACTTGAAGAGATAATAACCGAGAAATAATAATAACAAGAGAAACTATAAAAAACATAAATTTCCTCAAGGAAAAATGGCTTGTTTTATTATGATGATGCTTGCATGGTGCTGTAGAGGCACAAATGGATGATCAAAGCATGATATTCCAATGTGGATACTCACTAGAATATAGGTTGGAGCAAGAATAGTTGATGGTGACTTGAATAAGAATTCATGTAGGGTATTAGTTGTGATCAATATATGCAATCTAAATTTAAAATAAGAGCCAACTAATATGGATTTGATCATTTGGTTCTAATCTTAATCCTGGGGAAACGAGCACTAGCTTATGAATGGGGTTTAAGGATAGACAAAAACAATTAGGCTGAGGCATATTCTCCCCTTCCAGGAATTGCTCTCTATAAATGCAGCTAGAGTGAGAACCTTGATCATTATTGGTGACTTGAACCTTTATGCAAGCCTTGCACATGCCAATCATTAATCTTGGTTGACGATTTGAAGCTAGTTGTGGATTAATTTAGGGAATAAGTGGGATAATGGCACAAAACGTAGGTGACTTGTCCAATCAGAT
The DNA here is from genome assembly GCA_032191745.1 of Picea mariana. Lineage (NCBI taxonomy): Eukaryota > Viridiplantae > Streptophyta > Pinopsida > Pinales > Pinaceae > Picea > Picea mariana. The sequence continues at coordinate 11,624 of JASDQU011310397.1, forward strand.
TTCTTGGTAGTGGTCGAATTTGGTTTAGTTTGTTTTTCGGTTAAAAATTTATAATCAAATCCTATTGGTGCTCCTTAGCATTTGCATAGAGTGTTGGGTTCATCCCTTTGTGGTTTTTTCCTTGGTCTGGTGCTCTTCTTTGGTGTTTAGTTGGATTCCAGTTCCCATCCTCATTTGGATGCATGCATTGGTTTGGAATTTTTGTTTCGTGGCCTAGTAGTTAGGGGCCTTGGGTATTTCCTAGGTAGTCTCTTTTGGTAGGAGGTTATGTGTCCCATATCTTGGGTTCTTCTAGACTCCAAGAAAGAATTTTTGGCATCACTGCAAATTATCACCTTGCTCTCTTGGGTGTGCAATACCATTATTAGGTCGTTGTGTATTTCTCTTCTTGGGTTGGAATCCTATTATGTTTTGTTGTGATCTCTTATTGGGAAAGTCTAGCTTGGTTCTTTGGATTGTTCCTTTGGGTGATTTTTATTTATCTTGTATTTGGGTCACAGAAGAAGTTTCTGGAGATGGATTATAGGGAAGTTCAAGAATTGCAAAGGGTTCTACACAAGTGTGAATATTTCATAAACAAAAACAAGATATCCATATTTTCGGTGACCACCAAGGTCCCTGAGAAAAAGCATCAATACATATCTCAAAATGCAATGACTATGGAAACTCTTATTCAATAGAAGATGGAAATCCAAGTACTGGACGTTGAATGCTCCATTCTAAAGAATATGGTTTGCAATATTAGTAAAGACTCCCATTTAGTTGACTCTGATTTCAGAATGTCAGTGCATTCAACCCTTGAATATCTCAAGGAAGAAGAAATAAAGGCTCCCATTTAGCTGACTCCAATTTCATAATGTCAATGCATTCAACCCATGTAGATCTCAAGGAAGAAGAAATATTCCACAAAATGATTGAAGATATTGATTTGGGCATATAGGAATCTCATCCTACCAACATTGGCCAAGATGAAGCTCTTATTAAACATGTTTTTCATTATATTTTCATGTTAGGTAGAGCAATATTAACATTAGGTGTCTTTTTTATACTTTACACTCGCATAAAAATTTTGAAATCCTTGGAAAAGGATGTATTGGAATTCTTTGTTTTTGACACACTCTCTATTAGTAATGTTGGTTTTGTTAAAAGGAAACAATATTTTTTGTATTATTTAAATGTCCATCTCGGCTACAAATTTTTTTAATACAAATTTTATCTATTTCTATTAAAAAAAAATCAAAGAAGAGCCAAGGGAGCTCTTGGATATTGGAGTTCGATATTGTATGCCATAAGAGATTATTTAGCAAAGGTATGACATATACCAACATGTATAGAAGAGTTGTGGGAGTCATGATCATTGCAATTGGCTATTTGTACAACCAATTAATAGTATTAGGAATAAGGAGCATGGAGCAAACCAATTGGTAAAAAATGATATTAATATGCATAAAAAGAAGGATGCAAGTTCCTAACTTTCTTGAGATAAGGAAAGACATTGAAGTAATGTAGGTTGTAGAGCATGATTCCAAAGGAGTTTATGGAAGACTGGTATGGCAGAGATAATCTACAATGGAAAAGATAACATGCAGGATGTGATGAATGAACCATGTGATGGTTGAACCATCTCTACGGTAAGTTGTATGTATGCTTGGAAGGGTTGCAGGTTATAAACCAACAACTTATGTGTAAAGAAGGTGAAGTAAATAATGGACATCCTTCAATTTGGAAGTTGCTAATGGATGAATAAAGCACTCCATGGAATGGATTTGTCTTAGAGGACATAGTAGAAGTGCAGAGGGTGATTCAATGAAGTGAAAAGGAAGCTTCATAACTAAGCAAGGCTTAAATACATTGGGAGGTATAAAGGACATGAGATGATATATGATGGATGCTTAAGTTGTTGGAAGATCACAACACTCTTGGAAAGATTATTAGTGATGACACCAACACCCAAGAGCATTGTGATCAAAGAATAAATGTTGAAGAAGCAATCAGTGAATTCAGATATTTATTTGAAGAATTCACAGTGAATGAATTTGAGCCATGGGAACGAGAAAATAAGTTTTTCAAGAAACATTTGAAGTCTTACCCCATTTATATGGTAAAAGAACCAACTTGATCTATTTGTATTTTTGTATGCACGTACACTTTCATTAACTGTAGTATGGATTCCAACTCATTTTCTTTTCATATTTAGGCAGAGGGTGTTGAAGTTCGCTAAGGAGGACTGGTTCCAAGGAACTTGGTATTACGACAACTCATAACAAGCTTGACCCAAGAGTTGCTTAAATATGAAAAATCCTATTTGGTTAGGAAGCTTATAGGTGATGTATCTATGTCTGACCATGCTATCTTCAATCCTATGGACTAATTGCACATAAATTCATTGAGAATGGTGGTTGATATATTATTACAATACATATGTCAACATTTTTTTTCAAGTGGAAATAAATATTGTTCTGAAGTGCACTCAACTAGCTGCAACAAAATTTATTATTTCTTCATTTATCATTTAGTTATTCAACCAATAAAGAAGTAAATCCCTGAATAAAGAAGAAACAATTGGGGAATAACACTCACCTCGATAATTCTAATAAGATGGTTTTTTTGTTGTTGGGGATACTCCAACAATTGGTTCATATTGATAAACTACTAGTTTTGGATCAACTGGTTCAACTACTCACGAGTGTGCAGGGAGAATTACCATGTTAGCTTGAGTCTACATAGAGGTTTGGACACGATGTTGGTTAGATACTAGATCCAAACTAGAAAAATATACAAAAATCAACAACTACATGTGGTCAACCTCCACGACAAGGTATTCTCTCACACAAACTTGTAATTCAATCTTCTACTATTTCTATTAGGCTCAACCATGCAGGTTTTTATGCATAGTTAGACTTTTTGTGTTTAACTAAAATATCTTCCTAATACACAAACATTAAAAATTATTGTCCGATTGTCATATTTTCTATCATAATATGGGTTATTTTCTGATGAAATTTCATGTTTTATCTGTAAACTCTAGAATTCTTGCAAAGTATTGCTACATTAAATGATATACACTAAGAATAAAAAGGTAGTGATACATTAAATGATATACAATGACCCAGTACATTGAAACTAAGATGAACTCAATACTAAGTCAGAGATCTTGTACCTCAGAAGCTTCACTATTTGGAGTATCTAGAGTTGGGCATTTAAAGACAAACTTATTAATCCTTGGTTTGATGTCTTTTACATCTAGACCTATTTAATTATGGACTTAGATTTGATAAAAATGAATCTAGAAATAGCTTTGGTAACATAAAAGAACAATATATGAATATGTGCTCGAAATTCTCATGAAGATATGCTAAGATATTGAATTATGGGTTATGGATATTGAATTGTGGTTATAAGATTTAATGGATTAGAGGGTGATGGATGGATTATAAGACTAGGAAGGTAGTTTAATTGCATGTAAGGGCGACAAATGGATTAGAAGAGTAGGGAAGGTAGTTCAATTGCATGTAAAGACCAATAATTTCATGAAAGGATCAATGGTGCATTGACAACAAAGTAAGGAATGTGGTTCAGTTTCATGAAAGGATCAACGGTGCAACTACAATAGTTAGCATGTCACTTAAAGACCGATAACGATAATCTATGGTTCAATTGCATGAAAGGATAAATGTTGTAGCAACAACAACTATCATGTCATTCAAATAATGATAAGGATAAGTCAAGGATGTTTGACATGAGGTTATGCTACAGTAGTTTCTAAACCTTAAGCCTCTACTGTAGTTTGAAGAAAATTATTTATTACAACACTAAGAAAATATCTATTACAACCACATTGGGAGGAGTGAAATATTTATTACAACACTTGCAAAATATTTATTACAACTACATTGGGAGAAGCAAAGATTGTAATAAGTCTTCAAGTCTCTTGACAAATAGGATATCATATAAATGATATTTGAGATTCAATTTAAATAAGTTTTCCTTATAAGTTTGGTTAAAGAGGTGCAGATTTTATAGTTAACCATCAACTAATAATAACTTTATTTATTTGATTTAAAAATGATATAACATCTCCATTTATATTAGACTTACGTGTGTGGGAAAACACCCTTCAAAACATGCCATATGTACATTAAACAATTAAATGTACAAGATACATCCGCAATATGTGTATGGAAAACAATTCCTCCCAACAAAAAGAAACCAATTTTATGCGCCATGAGTGAAGATGGTAAACTCAAAGAAATATTGAACTCTAATTGAAAGGTTATGGATTTAAACCTTCTCCTTGTAGCTCATGTTAGTCATTGGAGTCGAGGCACAATGGGTATGATAACCTTAGTTAAAAGGCATGTTCTATATCACACATCAAGTACAAACTTATATAAATATTACATTATAATATACCATAGTATGTGGAATGATGTGTAGGGTTGTTGAAATATTGTAACTACAAAGAGTATTCTATTTATTATTGATTTATTATTCATTAGATCAATCCCCTTTTGTGGATTGATCATGTCAGGCATTGTAATTGACCAAATCCCCTTATGCTTATTGGTCAAACACTAAACATATTATTCAAATTGAGAATTCGACCCCAGGCAATTTAAAGTGGTTTTAACCACTCAGAAGACAAGTCAGCCCTGCCCAGCGAAGAGACACCTTTTCAACACCTGCCAGTTTGTATAAATAAAGGAAGCTAATGCCTCATTTGTTCACTCACTCAGTTCACTCATCTAGTGTGCGAGTATTGAAGGAAGTTGCAGTTACTAGTTGTCGGAAGAAGGAAGAGAGAGAGGTGCATTGTTTAGTAGAGGATATTCTCTAGTGTTTGGTTTATTGTCTTGGCATTGTATTGGCTATCTATATTAAGGAAGTTTTTGTTGGGTTTTCTTCCCCACGAGGGTTTCCTAGGATAAATGTTGTGTATCTTGTGATTTTGTTTCTCTCAGTGATCCTATCTATGCTATGGTTATATAGTAAATTGAAAAGAAACCTAATAATAGCTTAAACCTTAACATGGTATCAGAGATAAGATGAAGAGAGAAGCTTTCACTGGATAAGGAAAAACGTCATTGTTGTCGTACAAGAAATTTAGGGCTTTTTATTGGAGATGAATTTTTGCGTAAAACCCATCTAGAAAAGTGTGCCCTACCCTAGTGAATATTTTGGCATCTTGAGTGCACCTTTTCAGTGGATAGAACTCCTAGAAAGTGAAACCCTATTTTTTACTGGTACCAGAAGTACTTGAAAGCCAAGAAACCAGAACCAGTACCAGAAGTACCAGTCCAGATTTCCGCAAGCTTAGTTTCAAGGGGTAAAATTTGGATTTTCAGAAATTTGACTGCACCTGCTTACTTGCCTCATCTCAGCGCATCTAGCCCCTGAATTATAATTTCAAAATTTGAAGTTTGAAAAAATGGGGTTTCCTCATAAAACCCTAAGTTGCAGTTGCATTTTTAGAATCAGTTGTAGTATCAATTGCAGTTGAAGTATTAGCTGTAGTACCAATTGCAATCACCCTTGAAGTTTTTAAGAGTTGGTAATTATTACCGTTGCTGCCAGATGGTGCCACTACTTGCAAATACTATCAGAGGTATGTATTCACATATGTTTAAATTGTTAAGCTTTAAAGGGTATTTGTAGGAGAAGGGATCTCTTACCATAGATCCAGAAGGATCTCAATATCCAACACATTCATAGGAATAATGCAACCCAGGTTTGATTATTCTTATATGCATCTATTTGATATGACATTATTTTGATCTAGGTTGCATCTTGAAGCTATGACCATCATACTAACCCTTGGTCAAAATTAAAGTCAAGGTATTAGATGGATTAAATTTGAGATCATAGAGTTTATTCTCTAACCCAACCTTCTGTCAAGATAGCATACTGTCCTAGTACAAAAGACAGGTTGAAGAAAGGACTTGTCATCTTGAGTGAAGGAGACTTGGAAGAAAAGCAACACACTCATTCTTGAGGACAAGACTCCAGGTTCCAGACAGGTCACATGTGATAACCCTGAGGAAGCTATAGTGAAGGTTGTAGAATGCAACATATTAGATGAGACATGAAGCAAACTATGTACATAACCATATACATTCATGTACCAAAGAAGATGAAGAAGAAGTTATCTGTCGAG
>JASDQU011310400.1:25309-36342 GCA_032191745.1 Picea mariana
TTTATGAACTAATGGGTTAGAGATTTAATCAATCATACAATCAATATTCCAATAATGACAATCTCATATGGCGGGATGGGAAAAGCAATTCTTTTATTAACTTCACAATGATACCTTACAATGATAAAGTCGGCCACTGCTCCTCGATCCTGGTCTGGGGCTCTTCTTCCACTATCTTCCAACTGCTTTACTCTATACTTCTCTTTACACAAGGATGGCTAAAGGTTGGGACAAAGGGAATGCTCAATCGGGTATAGTTTCTTTACTATGATTATCCTCTTCCAAATGGGACCCCTAACCCTTCTTTTAGAGGCTAGAAGAAGCTAGGTATTTGGTTGAATGTCTGGCCATGCATGGCCGAAAGGTTTAGTTAACTTACCCAAAGTTGTGTTCCGTCAGCAACTTTCCTTTTTTCGTTCTTTTGTAGGTACACACGGGATGTCTTGGGTCAGCTAGCATGTACATGCATGTAGTAAAGTAGAAGGGTGTGTGGGCCTTTATAAAAGGGGTTTTTAAGAAGAGTTGTTCAGCAGTGTTTTGGCAAACAAGGAATTTGAGATGGACTGATGCCATGTAAGCATGTCTGGTGAAAATTAGGGTTATAATAGATGCCCCCTAATGTGTGAGGTCAGAAGAGCATCTAATGGATGAAATACACTAACAATCTTCACCGATGTTCTGAACAAGTGAGCCCAAGGACCAAAAATCGGGAGGTGTCGTCTGCAAAATAATAATTGTCTCACCGAGACGGGCATACCCATGCTCGGGATAAAACAAAATCATGGCTACCAATCAAATACACTATAGATCCATGTCATATAACTATATAAAGTGTATCCGCGAGCAATACACAGCGGAGCTACATCTCGAAATCAAAAAGATATACGTGTAGAGTATCCATCTTCTAGAAGATGATAAGGCCTAATGGCTGGAGATGAGGTCTTCAAAGCTCAAGAAACAACTTCAAAATCTTCAAAACTAGGGTAGGAGTGTAATATGAGTTTACGACTTCACTACCCAAAGGTATTTGACGACTCGTCAGTCATGGACTAGAGAATCTTGATGATCAGACTGAAGACTTCATTGATTTCGAGCAAAGACTTGATTGGACGTTCAAGATGGTCGGGCATGAGGGAAATAGACAAACTGCAAAGGGGCCGACTCAGGCTTGGTAAAAACTTCCCTTGGACAATAGCATGACAAATGATGAGACTCAGGCAACATGGCATTAACATAAGTTTACGAGGCAGGAGGAAATGCAAACTCTCCATATGTTTGGAAGAATAACCAAATGGAGTAGGACATAGCCCTATGTAGCGAGAACAAATTCCTAAGGTCGTATTAAATCCTAGAGTTTGATGAACAAACGGATAGATGTTCTTTATCCAAGGGCGACTCATTATGTTGCCAATAAAGAAAATACTTTTCCCTTCCTCTTTTTGGGGTATATTTGATTTTTTTTGTCTTTTTCAATAATTTTGGAAAAAGAATAAAAGAATGTTACGTTACAAAGGAGGAATGAGTGNTTTGGAAGAATAACCAAATGGAGTAGGACATAGCCCTATGTAGCGAGAACAAATTCCTAAGGTCGTATTAAATCCTAGAGTTTGATGAACAAATAGACAGATGTTCTTTATCCAAGGGCGACTCATTATGTTGCCAATAAAGAAAATACTTTTCCCTTCCTCTTTTTGGGGTATATTTGATTTTTTTTGTCTTTTTCAATAATTTTGGAAAAAGAATAAAAGAATGTTACGTTACAAAGGAGGAATGAGTGTTGCAAACATACAAGTTCAAGGCATAGGGACAAGACCGATGTTCAAAGTAAGGACACTCGGGAAAAATCCTCCAGGGGCCAAAGGTGTCAAGACGTAGAGGCAAAGTGCTACAGGGCTTGTGTATAAGGCATGCTTTAGATGGTTCAGTTGAGAGCAACATGGAGTTGGCATTAGTCCAAAGACATGGGTATGCAAATGCGATTAATAAAACACACAATGGTAATGTCCTTCGATGTGAGTTTAACGAGCCCAGAGAAGGTAAGATCAACAGTTTTTCATATTTAGAGAGTCTGAAAAATGTAAAAGGAGACTCCACTGGGGTACCTTTTCCGAAGGTAGTCTAGTCGGTTCGAAAAAGGGGTAAACTAGAACCGAAAAGACGTCTATTCAAAACCATTTTAACGAGTGTGATAAAGACAAGATCACTCGGCCATTTTTTCATTTTTAAGGAGTCTGAAAAAAGATTAACTATGGACTCCATCGGGAATGTTCTTCTGGACCATTTTAACGAGTGTGAAAGAATCAGGTCACTCGGCAATCTTTTCAATTTTAGGGAATCTACAAAGAGATTAACTATGGACTCCGTGGGGGTTCCTTTTTCGTACATTTAGTCCCTCAGGCCTGAAAAAGGGTTAAAATGATACATGAGAGTACTCTTCTAGAGAACTGAAGTTCCTTAGAGTATACCTTTGTTCATACAGTTGACCGTCTGAACCGAAAAAGGGGTAAAATACCACCAGATAGATGTGACTTAAAATTTTAGTTTAACGAGCGTGAAAGGCCACAAGATTACTCGACAATCTTTTCCTGTTTAGAGGGTATAAAAAGGGCTTAAAAGAAGACCAATCATGTTTTTTGGGAGTCTTGAGGGTGAGGTCAAGAGTGAAAAGGAATCATGCAAATGAGGATCAAACCCGTAATTAGGAAAAGCAAAAAGGACTCCCGGTCCTACATTCATTAGTGACATGATGGACACCATAACGCAACCAGGATCTACCTAGCGCATCCATGTTACGGTAAGCTCTACCACCAAATCGTGACACTTCTAAAGCAGCAATGATGGTTTTGTGTCGCAACCTGATGGGATCAATCCTATGGCAAAGGGATAAAGACAACGAGATACAAAATTTGGGGTGGAAACCTAACCTATATTCTCAAGTTGATCATCTGAGGTTTTTGCCACGGACCGTCAAAAGTGTCCCAAAACTCCAAAAAAAATGTCTTGATGCCTGATCTTAACCTTCCAACGCAACTCCTGAATCACTCTAAATGGTTTTCAATTTAAATAAAATGATAAGGAGGGCCAAAAAAATGACAAAAAGGGGCCAAAAAGTCTTTAAATAGAATCTAGAAGCTCATTATCACCATTGTTGATTTGGAAGTTGACTCTAGAGAAAAAAAAACCCTTTGATAAAAGTGGTGATTCTGGCAGCTACAATGGACGAAACAACCATCCGTCTAGACCAAGTAAGTATAAACTCTCTCCTCTTGCAATTTAAATCTTTATTTATGCTTTTAGTTTCAAGTTTTGGGGGGGCGTCGACCTTCAAAAGGTCAGCCCTAGGTCCACACGAGATGTCTTATGACAGGTTGCATGTACACTCGGGAAGAGGAAAAATTGCACGCATGTACACGCGACTGTCATCATTACAGCTCGTGTGGACCCTTTATTTAATGAAAAAAAAATTAAAAAGAAAGGGTTAACCCTCTTGAACTTGGTGTTTTGCAGGATGTATGTTCACTGAAGGGAAAGAGATCTTGAGGAGATTAGTGAGTTGGTCGGCGAAGACCCCAATGTTGTTGCTTCCTTAATGCAATGTGGGTTGCTCAAGTTTTTCCTATGTCCTTTTATGCAGGCACAACCTAGGCTACTAAATTCCTTGGTTGATTATTGGCATCATGACGCAGAGGCCTTTATGTTAGAGGGGTAGTCATTGGTGCCTACTACAGAGGACATATATTTTTTGACTGGCCTCTCCAGAAGAGGGGAACCAGTCAATTTCTGGACATTTCTGGACATTTCCTTTGAGGCATCATAACATATCGGAATTGATAGGACTTTATTGTGAGGCTAGTATAGACCGATCGAGCTCACAGGTGCCCATAATCAAGATCACGGATTTATCATTGTAGGCGATTGTGTTGCTTATTGGGCGGATGATTGGTTCTGTGGCTCTACATCAGGCATCCCATCCACAGATGAACTATGTAGTCCAGTGCTTAAATGCACAGATATTTGACTGGAGCACTACACTGCTAGATTGTATGAAGAGGCAGCTGACAGATTGTCGGTCGCGGACACAGAGGAACTTTGGGTTCGAGATGATTCTATGCGCTTTCTTCTTTGAAAGCGTTCCTAGTTTCAGTCCTCAAGTGGTGGTATGAGGACATCAGGCCTCTCTTCTTGTGGTTTGCAGATGGGAAGTGTTACTACCACGACAAGGTGGTGGAAGGACCAATGCATCCTTTAATGACGATTTCTTTGCTTGGTTTTCACAACAGATCCCAGTCATAGAGGATTACCCTTATGTTGGGATTGATTTCTCAAGAGATCCTGAGATACCGATACCTCCTGGCGAGGAGTGAGGAGAGATGGGTAAGTTTCCATCATTTTTTTTTGTTTTTTGTGAAACATATGTAATTTTTATGTTGTTTTTTTTTATATATCATTTTTTTTATACAAGAGTATTTGATAGATATGTGTCTATTATGTGCAAATGTGGGACCAGTGCGACCTGTGGATTACGTGAGGAACAGGCATCGTCCTCAACCAGAGGCCGCACCTGCCACCGTAGGGGGACAAACAATAGTAGGAGAGCTTCTAGTCAGTGAGGCTGAGAGGGTTTTGAGATGAGTCGAGAGAAACTTTACCTCACTCACCCACACAGTCCCTATGGCATTGATTGAGGATCTGCCACCATCTATGCAGCCTCATGTAATGGGGCACCACGGACATGGGTCTGACTGTTTCGGCGTTTATCAAATGCTGTTGATTATTACAACAAGGCCCACAGGCCCTGACCTTAGTTAGTCTAGACTTTTCATGTGCTGAAAGCACTACTTGTATATATGTTTTGATGGCATAAGCCCCATGACTCGTTATTGGTCATACTTTTGAGGCGCTTGCATCCACCTATGTACTCTGATGATTATGATATTATATATGGATTTTTATGTCTTTTTGTGTCTTATGGATCATATTTTCCTTTAAAAATGTATTTACATGTTTATGTGTATGTCTTTTTATATGTGTGTGAGATGCCAGTCTAAAATTTGATTAGCTAGAGTATCTGTAATTTGGTTTAATCTCCTATGAACATGAAAATATGTAATATAATCAAAGCTTCGTTCTAAGATACGTACCCTAAGGAATCGTCGGTGTAAAGTCAGATCATGAACACGGGAGACACTATTTAACTGAGGCACAACCAGCTGAGCATCTAAATACACCCGAAGATGAGAGATACCAAATGACAGGGCATCATGAAGCAACTCAATAATTGCACTGTACTCGATGACATTGTTTGTGGTGTCACCTAAGCATATACCTCTGGAATATAATAACTGGCCTTGAGGTGTAAAAATTACCCAAGCTGCGGAGGCAAGCCTCCAAGTGTGTCAGCTAGCACCGTCTGCGTACCCAATGAACACCTCTGATTCACTTGACATCTGCCACAGTGACAAAAGATAACATCAAAAAGGACACATCCATAATAATAAAATAAACTAGAAATTAATAATACAAAGACTATACATATGTTAGAAAACGTTACCCAAGGTGACCTACCTATGAGTAATACTTCTTGAGGTAGAGCCCATTTCTAGGCTCCACCAAATCATTTACCTCAAAGTCAACCAGACGATAAGTGCCCTTTTTTAGAACCTCTTTTATGATGAAAGGTCCTAACCACATGGGTTTGAATTTTGCTGCCCCCAGGGGGGTCCTTATCTTGGTCATAGACCAGGACAAAGTCGCCTTTAGAGAAAATCTGAGGATGAACGAACCGATCATACTGACACTTTACTTTATGTTTGTGAGCCTCGTTGGCCGGGGCCGCATCACGACGCTGCTCATTGAGCCACTCAAGGTATAATAACTAGTCTTCAAGTGGAGAAGTGTCTAGCAATAACTGTATTGCCAACTTTAGGGACGGGATCTAACATTCGATAGGTAAGACTTCTTCCAGCCTGTAAATGAGTTGAAAAGGTGAGAAACTGGTTGCAGTCTTAATAGACGTTCGATAAGCCCATAATGTCGAGTATAACATCAAATGCTAATTTGACTTGGCTAAATTGATCGTTCATTGTAGGATGGTCTTAAGAGATTTATTTACAGCTTCCACCTGACCATTTTCTTGGGGGTAGTAGGGTGAAAAATGTTCTTGCCACAACCCAAGCTTTGATGTTAACTCATTCATCATCTGGTTCTGAAAGTGACTTCCATGGTTAGTGACAATCTCTCTCAGGATGTCGAACCTTGCTATTATCTGGTTGAATAAAAAGAGAGTTGCAGTCTCTCCATCCTCTTTAAATGTTGGCATAGCTTCGACCCACTTCATGAAGCAGTCTACGGATACAATGATATAACGGTGCCCCCTTGCTGAAGCAAGGTTGCATGTAGTGTAATCAATCCCCCACTTGGTGAAGGGACCAACTATGATGATAGGAAACATGGGAGCAGGATGTGCCTTCATATTCTGAGAGAAGATATGACACGAGTGGCACTTCTTGACCAATTTGATACAATCTTTGATTAGTGTCGGCCAGAAGTAACCTACTCATAAAATCTTTTGGGTTGTTTCCAACCCAGACAAATGACTGCCACACGCTCTGGTATGGAAATCGTTAAGAACGATAATTTATTCTTCATGAGAGAGACATCGACGCGGGATGCAGTCTACACCTCTTCGATACAACGTATCATCGAGTATGAGATAATTCTTGGCCTGATGGCATATATGGTGATGCTCATCACGAGAAGTAGAGGTGGGGAACTTCAAATCCTAGAGATAGATAAGTATATCTCTATACCAGGGATCCGAATATGTGATCAAAAACATATCTCCTCTGATAGGCGACTCTTCAGGCACAACATCACCTGACTCAACCAGAAGTTCCGAAATAAGTTCTGCAAAGACTAGTGACTTTTTGGATTTCGCTGAAACTAAATCTAAGTCAAATTCCTGGAGGATGACTATCCATCTACTGGTCTTTCCGCCTATTACCCATTGTATCAACATGTATTGAAACGGATTCACAACGGCAATGAAGGTGGTCTTGCGAAATAGAACATAATGACAGAATCGTTGAAAAGCATGGACTGCTTCCAACGCAAGTTTTTCGATATGAGAATAATTGAGTTCCAGTCTGACTAGACCTCAACTCAGGTAATAGATCACATATTCTGAGAACAAATCATCTTCTTGAACTAAGACCATGCTGATGGTTGACTCTGCTGCAGCCAGGTATAATAACAAATCTTTGTTATAGTTAGGTGGCCGAAGAAAAGGGGCAGTTGTGAGGGCATGTTTCAACGCTCGAAAGAGCGTTGAGCGGCATCGTTCCAAAAAAAAGTAATGTCTTTCTTCAGTAAGCACATAAATCCCTTTGTGATCTCGGCATAGTTAGCGATGAAATGCCTTAAAAAAATTCCCTTGCCCTGTAGACACTGATGTTGAAGGATTGTGCACGAGGGAGGCAACTGAATTATTGCCTCAACCTTGAGAGGATCGACCATGATTCCTGTTGTTGACACTATGAAACCTAACAAACATCCTGATGTTACGCAAAAGTTGCACTTGTTTGGATTCAAGCGAATCCGGAAGTAGCAACATCACTCAAAGATAAGTCAGAGATGTGTGGGATGATCCAATCTCTTGCAAGATCAAGATGCTAAATCATCTAAATAGGCCTCGACTATATGCTTGAGATCATGGAAAGAAAAAGACATGGCCCACTGAAAGGTCGCTCCAGCATTGTTGAGACCAAAGGGAATCTTACAATACGCAAATGTACCCCAAGGACAAATGAATGTCATTTTTTGCTGGTCTTTGGGTTTGATTTGTATTTGATTATATCCCGAAAAATCGACCATGAAAGAGAAGGCGTCGCAACCTGCACATTCATCAATTATCTGGTCGATGAATGGTGTGGGAAAATTATCTTTTGGATAGGCCTTATTCAAATCACAGAAGTCCATACATACACGAATCATGCCTTGTTTCTTATTGACCGACACAGGATTTGACACCCATTGGGTCAAATGGATAGGATAGATAAAATAAGCTTCTAGAAGTTTCTCAACTTCAACCTTAATAGTTGTTGCTTTCATGGGATTAACTAGATGAAGCTTCTACCTAACAGGCTTGGCATCTAGATAAATTGTGATTTCATGTTCGACTATTTTTGGATCGATGCCTGGCATTTCCTCATAAGACTAGGAAAAAATGTTGCGGAATTCTTTAAATAGATCTATGTAGATTTGAATCTCTCTGGGGCAATAGTTAGCTACGACAAAAACATTCTCCACGACGCCAGGGGTTCTGGAGATGTTGATCAGTATGGTTTCAGCGATAGTTACCATATTACCCTCGACATAAACCTCATGTGTAGCTAAGGAATTAATAGGACAAGACCTATCTCCAATCATAGTCAAGGTGAATTCTTCGGCTTTGATTTTGCATAACTCTGGGAGGAAGTATGATCTGTGATGGAGATCATCCCAAGGTTTGTCTGGACTAGTCATTTCTTCAATTACTACTTCGTCGGAGGGCAAGAATAAGTCTAACAAATCAATGTCAGTGAGAGAAACTTGAGCCCAAATAGGCTCTAGAGTCGGATCTAACTCTTGTGCAGGAGTTGGATCTGTGTTGGACAAAGCTTGTTGGAATAAAGAGTACGTGAATTCAGTCGCGGACAAGGGCATGGACATGCCCAGGTGCCTTGTCCCTTCCATTGTGGTTGATGGGGAAGGAATTATCCACGGATTGTTGAAGTAAGTCGTGCGAAATGATGAAACTTGGAAAATCTCAACCTTATAGTGGTCGGGTATGAACTTGACATCACCTTGAGGGGGTGGGTAATCGAAGGTACCCATCAAAGATGGGAAAAAACCAACCCCTACATTGACTACGCCTGGTTGGGGATTATCAATCATCGGGACCGCGGATACCCCCAATGAAGAGTCAGGTCTGGAGAAAGACAATTGATCAATGGTCACAATCCGGTCCTCCTGTGGAAACAACAAGACCCGAAAAACTATAGCAACCACTGCTTGCATGGCATAAGTCCAACTCCTTCCTAACAAGCGATTGTAGTCGAGGGATGCATCGACTACTTCTACCTCGACGCACATGGTCTTCTCTCCTAACTGCATGGGGAAAGAGGGAATGATACCATGTGATCGGAAAGAATGACCGTCGAAAGAAGTGAGAAGAGTAGGTGACGGAGACAAAATGGGTTGGCCCATGGCCTTCCAACATGCCAATGACATAACGCATGTCGAGGCACCCTCATCAACCACTGTGGGGAAAATATTCTAAGTAACAGTTTTCGTGGGGTGAGCCACTACTATATGAAATGCTACGTGGTAAGGTAGATGAGGTTTTAAGTCGGTTGTATCCAGCATGATTGTACCTAGATTATAAGTCTCAGTAGATCCTAAAGAGGCTAACAAATCTTTCCTCTGGGAAGGGTATCTTTGGAGGACCTCCAAATAGGACATTGCAGAAGGGGTTTGAGACAAATCCTCCACCAAAAAATGGTATTGGGCAGCCCTTGCATTTGGGTTGTGAGAAGATTTTTTGAATGTGCCTTTTGGGATGTGTGTCATTGTTTCACCCAAAGTCTTATCGATCTGGAGAGGAAGAGAGGGCAGTTCGACTTCTTTGCCCTTCTCATAAGTTCTTGGTTTACTGTAGTCATGCTCTCTAGTTGATATAAAAGCATCACCTTTCATCATATACACATTCACAGATGCGGGATTGTTTGAAGACGAAGAGGTTCCTTGACTACCCCCTTCCGCACTTGTAGAGGCTTGGGTTAGGTTTTTCCCATGTTGAAATGGATTGGTTAACACAACAGGATATTGCTGTGTCACAAACTTTTGGGCCTCTGCAAGCCGAGGACATTGGTGGGTTGGGTGGTCTTTCATGCACAAGTTGTACAGATACCTCGCCTTCCATTTCTCAATGTTTCCCCCGCCATCATTATTAGTGGGTTTCTTATCCCCCTTACCCTTCTTTCGTTGTTTTTTCTTTCCTTCAAGATGTTGGGTGGCCTTTGGATTTGTCGATCGCACTATGTGTACATTCGACATTTTAGTAGGGGGAGCAGCCAAAACAGTAGTTTGGTTGGCCACTATGTGTTGTATAGACAATTGTTGCAATTGCTTCGTCAGTTGCTTAGCGGGCTTTGTTTGTGTTGAACCAACAATACCATCGACATGTGGTCCATCTCTTTGTCTGGTTTTATCAAGTATTGAGCATGGCGCATCTGGCAAGATATTGTATAATAAACCAGACTAAGGATAGATTAGCTCAAGCTATTGATCTCTCATGATGGCGTCTTCTTCGAAAAACACTCTCGACGTCACGACGTCTTTGGATAACTATGGGACCAAAGACTTAAGGAACCACACGAGCAAGATTGCTGGTGGGACTGGTACATTTATTAAACTCTTCCAGCATCTCCATTCTCGGATGTGATTAGAGATATGGTCCACTTTTTTCTATGCGAAATTAGCCCGCAATTCTATGCCAGCGTCGTATCTCACAGGTAATTGGAAATGGTTTAGGAAAGCCATTACCAATTTGCCGAAGGAAGAGTATCTTAAGAGGTCAAGCTCAATGTACCATTTTGTGGCACTCCCTACGAGAGTACTTTGAAATAATCGCAACTATATGGAGTCATCTTTCAACGAGTTAGATGAGCACCAAAGATGGAAGTTGGTCACATGATCTCCTAGATCTTCGTTAGGCTTGGCCTCGAACTTTGGTATGTCCGAAGGAAACTTCGTCGACATAGGGGGTCAACATGGATTGTGATAGATAGGGTAATTCAACAACCTTGTCAAGTCTAGCAAATGCAAGGTTGCCAAGAAAGGTAGTTTGGGTTGTTGGTGATAACCATGGAAAAAGGGACCTGGATTTTGACTGGCACTAGGTTGCCAGGAAAACTTCAGCTCCTGGCCTGGGTTCTAGTAAAAACCATGGCCATGACCAGCGTACAAATTTTGCGTGTGAGGAGACATCATCT
>JASDQU011310401.1:22517-36969 GCA_032191745.1 Picea mariana
TCCCTCAATTACAGATTTTTGGTCCTGACAATGGAACCATTTGTTGGTGCGTGATTATAAGACCCCAGGTTCAGTTTATTCAACCAACAAAGCCCTTTAGATACCATCCCTTTTGAAATCACCTGCATGCAAGTGAATTCTCACCCAAGGCATCTATTGGGGATGTAGGAACCAAGTTTCTACAGGGACGAGGGGATGTGAGGATATCATCATATCTATTACTATTTATCCACCTTGTGCACAATATATTTATTCATGTCCTTTGATTAGTTAACAAACTCTATTGTGAAAAACCCTTATAACATACATTTCAGTATAAGTAACCCACTATATCATTCATTATTACTACACATCAATCATATAGTAAACGGATCTATATTAATCATGCATAAACAACACATCCATGAACAACCACATCAAAAGACACATTCAGAGACAGGTTTTAACGTGGTTCACCCAATCCTTGGGATACATCCACAACGATTGGCTTCTATATTAATATTCATGGAGTGATCACCTTAGGCATGCACACTACACCTACAATAGATACAACATATTATATCCTCAATATATCCTAGTGGATCTGCAGTGCAAGCCCTATCTTTGCAAAACCTCTCCAAAACCTCCACTAAGGATTCTCACTCATACACAACCTAATCCCTTACTCTCAGTATCCTATTCTTCCCCAACCCATTACATATTTATACATTAAAAATAGGGCTAAAAACCATATGACATCTCATGACAACTTATTCCCAAAAACCCTCATGGTTTGTGCATGCTTTTCCAGCCTTTGCGCCTGCATGTTGCTTTTCATTCCTTTCTTCCTGCATGTTTCTTTTTCATGCCTAACTATTGTTCTTCCTACTTTTGCACATGCTCTAACTTCTTATCTGACCTCACAAACTTCTCCCTTTCATACTTTTGCATGTTCTCTTCAAAACTTTGTTATTCAAAATGCTTTTCCAACAGGTCTTATCACTGCTTGATTTGTATGGATTGGCTAGAAAAGCATCGTGTTGTTTTAGATTGCTATAACAAGGTTTTCACATGTCTTGAAGAGGAAGGGAATTTAATAACAATGCAAGGTATTCCATGGCCTATATCTGTCTGAGAGATTTCATCATTGCGACTGAAAATAAGTTTTAGAAAAGGGTGTCATATATATGTAGCCCATATGGAAGAGCCAATGAAGGATGAGGAGCCAAGTCTTGAAGATAATCCAGTATTGAGGGAGTTTGAAGATGTTTTTGAGGAGTTGCGAGGATTGCCACCAAAGAGGGATATATATTTTTCTATTTATTTAATGACTCGAGCTGCCCCAATATCTAATAATCCCTATAGAATGAGCATGCCAGAGCTAAAATATTTGCAAATGAAGCTAGAAGAGTTGTTAAAAAAAGAGTACATACAACCAAATGTTTTCCCTTGGGGTGCCACAGTTCCTTTTTTCAAGAAAAAATATGGAACACTGAGGTTATGTATTGACTTTAAACACTTGAACAAGGTTATTATCAAGAAAAAATATCCTTTTCCAAGGATTGATGATCTTTTTGATCAACTGAATGGAGAAAAAATATTCTCCAAGATGGACTTGAGGTCAGGTTATCATCAAGTGAGAACCAAAGAAGATGATACTAGAAAAACAACCTTTCAGATAAGGTATGGACACTATGAATTTGTGGTGGTGCCTTTTGGGTTGACAAATGCACCAGCTACATTTATGTGTCTGATGAATGGGGTGTTTAGAGATTTCTTGGAAAATTTTATCATTGTATTCATGGATGATATTCTATCTATTCCAAGATAGGGGATGAAAGTGAGAGGCATTTGAGGATGGTTTTACAAGTGTTGAGAGAGCACCAATTGTATGCCAAATTGAGTAAATGCACATTTTATCAAAAGAAGATCCATTATTTGGGTCACATGGTTTCAGAAGATGACATAGCATTGGATCTGGAAAATATTGAAGCGATCAAAAGTTGGCAGTGCCAACAAAAATTTTAGAGGTTAGATCATTCATGGGTTTAGTTGGTTACTACAGGATATTCATTGTGGTATTATCCAATATTGCACACCCAATAACATCTTTTCAGAAGAAAGCAATAAAGTTTGAATGGAGTGCTAAGTGTAAAGAGAATTTGTAGTGCTTAAAGGATTTGCTAACCAATGCACCTATTTTGAAAGTTACAGATCTAGGTGAGGATTTTGTTGTGTGCATATATGCATGAAAGAAAGGGCTTGGTGGAGTCCTTATGCAAAATGGACATGTGATTTGTTGTGAGTCCAAAAAACTGGAGCATGAAATAAATTATTCTACACATGACTTAGAGTTGGGAGCCACAGTACATGACTTAAGGATGTGTAGGCATTACCTCATGGGAATAAAATTTGAATTAAGTACAAACCATAGTGGTCTGAAATATTTGTTTGAACAACCAACAATAAATGTTAGACAAACTAGATGGATAGAATTTCTTAGAGAATATAAATTTGGTATCAAGCGCATAAAAGGAAAAGAGAACATGGTGGATAATGCACTCAACATAAGGGTGCATAAAATGCATGCTATAACCATTAGTATGTACATGATAGTTTTAAAACAAAGAATTCTATAGTCTATTACAACATATCAACATTATGTGCAAGTTAGATAAATATTACAACAAAATGATATACAATAGAAATATAAGGATTACAAGCCGGAAGAGGATGGAATCCTCTTATTTCAGAACATATTTTATGTTCCCAATTCTCAAGAATTGAGAAATTTAGTTCTAAAGGAGATGCATAATGTGCCATACACTGGACATCCAAGATATTAGAAAACTATTACAGTTATAAGAGGCCAATATTTTTGGCATAGTATGAATAAATATGTCTCAGATTATTTGTCTAGATGCATGGAATGTCAGAAGGTAAAGGTTGAGCATAGACATATAGCGGGATTTTTGTAGCCATTTCCCATCCCTGAATGGAAATGGGAAGTTGTTACTATTGATTTCATTACCAAATTTCCTAGGACAACAAGGAAACATGATTCCATCATGGTAGTGGTGGACAAACTTACAAAGGCTACACATTTCATTCTTGTGAAATAACTCATAAGATAACCAATATTGCATAAATTTATATGAGATAAATTGCTAGGATATGTTGAAACTTGGAAATTTATTTGGGTTGTATCAAAGAAAACCCTGAGGTAACTGTTTCAACCAAATTTAGAATGTATTATGACCTATACAACCAGAATAAAATGTCTAATGACTAGTAATAACTCAAAGGATTCATCAATAAATACATAGAGGTCAGATTCTGCAATAGGACATGTTTGTTTTTGTTTTAAAAGGGTTGGTAGGACAAACAAGGAAAAGGTACCATTGGGCAATGGAGTCAAGGCATGAATTCCAATGTTTTTATAGTCAACAACTGGTTGGTTTCTTTCTGCAGATTTGAGGCAAAATAGGTGCTATGCTCAAGAAATAAATGATATGAAATGAGAGATGGAAAGGAGAATAAATACCACTACACTACAGACATCAATCAAAGGATGAATCTCCAGTGCAACTTTATAATAAAGGACACCAAGATTAATTACTAAACAGAGCATCAAATGAAGATGAATTATGTAAAAGTAACCATTAACACATAACAAACATCATCAGTGTGAAAGGAGAATCAAACATGGATGAATTCCTACCACTTACTCTCATACAATTCTAGCATAAAAACACAATCATGGAAATGATATACAAGAACCACACGTTGAACATAAACACTGTGATGAATCTCAAATTTCAAAAAGAGGAAACTTCTGCATTAATTTCAAAGAAATAAACAAGTCTTCTCCCCCAAGGGTCCAACCCTTTTCTACTCTTGTACCATGAAATATATATTACTATAGGTCCCTTCCAGCTCACCATTTCGAACTCCAACCCCTTTCCCAAAATAGAAACAATTACAAATAGAAAATGACACGTTTTAACTAATTTCTTGCTTTTCAGGAGGCAAAATTATGAAAAATAGGCTTCAAAACGCAACTTGTAATTATCAAACTGTAATAGCTCTATAACATATGAGAATGGTTTTTGTAGGTAAGATCGTTTTAAAGAAAAACCTCTCTCGGCTTCTTGAAATTCATCTCCATATGGCCGTAATACATGTCGCACAAACATGTCTCAAACATGAAATCATGAAAACTTAAAATAAGGGCTCAACGATTCCTTTGAATCTACAAAAATATGAAACTTTTTTTGAATATGAGAGAGTTTTTTATTATTTGGTTTGTCCTCGAAAAAAACCTCTCAGGGATTTTCGAAATTCCTCTCCAGTTGATCAGAAACTGATATTGGAGTTGACCACTAAACCAGTCATTTGCGCGGCGCGCCCTATAGCCTGTGCGCAGAAAAAACTATTTTCACAGCAAACTCCTCTGTGCGAAAAAACCCCCTACATGGAAAAGTCCTCAGCGCGACAAAATCCGCTACGCGACAACATTCTCTGCGCATCAAAATTTTCTGGGCGACAAAATCCTCTGCGCGACAAATTTCTTTGCGTGACAAAATTCTTTGCGCAACAAAATCCTCTGTGCGACAACATCATTTACGTGACAACATCCTCTGCGCGGAAAAATCCTCTGCATGACAACATTCTTTGCATGGAAAAACTCTCTGTGTGACAACATCCTCTGCGCAACACACAACCAACGAAAGTAGCAAAAGCCTTTGCGCAACGAACTTGCACAACAAGTATGCTTTTGAAGTTTGCAATGATACCAATGACACATAGTGTCATTATTATTCCTTCTCTAACCTCATGAAAGGTGATGATGAACCATAATACCTTTTGACATGATATTCAGCCTAACCTATGAATCATCTAGGAATGCCTTGATTTTCACAAGATCATGTCATGAATTTGAAAACTTTGGACAAACCTCTAACTCTAGCTATGAAAATCATGGTGCTAACAACTGGCTCCAATGGGGATGTTATTCTCCCAGTGAGGTAGAAAAGAACTTGTAGACCCTGTGCCTATCCATTGGGCTGCTCCCAAACTCAACTTTCCAACTGTTACTTGTAACATGTTTCACCACCAACTTATTCTGCAACTGAACTAAACCCAAACTAAAAAATGATGAAAGAAATGATCGCCACACTAAGCTTATTCAAACCTACCTACCGTAACTGCTGAAAAACTGCCAATCAAGTGAAATAAAAATGCCAATGCAACCATACAAGAACTTTATCCACGGGTTGAATTATTTTTGTATCTTTGATCAATATTGAAAGGGAAAACCCTCTCAATGGAAACTCATCAAATTCAATATTGACCAAATTTAAAAAATTAGGTCCATTTGTTGTATCCAAACATGCTGCAAAAGGATCTTGAAAAGAAAGAAAAATGATTTCAAGAGATTTCACAAGACTATCATCTTGTATCAGCCCTCCAACTACATTTTTGCTTCCATAAATCTCAAACTATCGGCTATCATGAAAGGGCTGAAGATCCGTATTAAATTGCTGCAATTTCTTGTCAATTTGTTCTAGTGAATCAATGTGATTTTGCATCAGCACACATTCCTCTGCTTCAGTGACGATCTTAAAATTTTCTTTCAACAATTTAAATGAAGAAAAACATAAAGGTAAAGAATTTCCTTCAGCTGATTCGGTACTTTCTTCATATTTTTCTTTGTAACTGTGATATGTAGGTTGATTTCTCTCATTACACTGCTGAAAATGAACATTTTCTGATAGAGAACATGCAATTGGTTGCTCTAGAAATTCAACATCATAATCATCATCATATTCATCATATATAGGCAAATCAACAACATCTGCAATGTCACCTAAAAAAAAAAAATCTTGGGACATCAACCTGTTCTTCAACAAGCTGATTTGCAAATTCATTTTCTTGACTGTCTACAAATGAATACATAAAACAATCATCCCCATGCTTATCATGAGATGGATCAGAATCTAAATTAGCACCTTATTTTTCAATAAGTGGAATATAATTCTTTGAAAAATCATCAACATTTAAAACTTCAAGAGAACATATGATATTATTAACCCTCTGCTCAAGATTCAAATCAACTATTTTTTGTTCATATTCATTGTCATGTTCTTTAGCATCCAACTTCTCATTTTGAATCTGTTTACATGCTTGAATATTGTGTTGAATCTCCTGAGCATCATTAAACATTTTCTATAAGGACTTAGATCTTCTTTTCATAAGAAGGAAAGACAAATTTGGATGAAAGGTTGTTGCATAATGGAGCATGGCAACAACTTCAGTGGGTTGAATTTATTTGGGAAAGTTGTAATAAATAATGGAAAACCTTCTACTGAATGTAGAATCAGTTTCATTTCTTTGCCTTTTCATGGCATATAACTTTGTAAGATGTAGATCCAAATATTTCCTCTTGCCCCAAAATTTCAAAAAGACATTCTTCAATTCCTCCCATGAGCTAATTGTCTCCGGCTGCAAGTGTTTAAACTAGTCTTTGGTATCCCCTTTCAAGGATTGAGAGAAGGCCCTCATACAAACATCATCATGATAAATTTCAAACAAATCTACAAAATGTTCAAAATCTAGGATGTTCTCTTCAGCTGTGATGGTATTATGTTCTCCATCAAACATAGGTAGGTACTTATAGTTCTTTGGAGGAAAATTATGAAGGATGTGAGGTAATTTTAAAGGTCTGTATCTCTGAGGAATCTTGGAGGGTGTTGGATCAAGTACATGAGGTGAGATATCAACCTTGACTTCATGAGGCTCATCAACTTGGCTATGGTCATCACATGGCTCAAATAGAATATTTTGATCAAAATCAATAATACAATGAGGAGATATATGTACAACTTTAAGAAGAGGATATACAAGTGCAAGATTCACATGATCATCATTTGAATGCAGCAGGTAAAGAAAAATTTGTTTAGCATGTTCAAGAAAGGACAAAAGGTAATGAATAACAAAAAATATTATGTCTTGGAAAAAGCTCAACTTTAGGTACTTTTTTTTTCCCATGATGTCATTTCATACCTCTATCAATGAATCTCTTCCTCCAGTGGATTCTTTGAATCACACTTGAATCTTGTTTGGAGTATCTAGGTGGAAATTTACAACCATCTTGTGTCTGACCTCTGTCCACCATTAGAAATCAGGTCTAAACCTTGTCGTTTCTCCCAGGGAAAATGCAACTTTCGCTCCCCGACAGTGGAGCCAAAATGTTGACACTCGAAAATTTCTTTGGGTTGTATCAAATAAAACCTCAATGTAACTGTTTCAACCAACTTTATATTGTATTCTGACCTATACAACCAGAGAGGGCTCTCTCATATGTCTAATGACTAGTAATAACTCAAAGAATTTATCAATAAATACACAGAGGTCAGATTATGCAATAGGACATGTTTGTTTTTGTTTTAAAAGGGTTGGTAGGACAATCAAGGAAAATGTATCATTGGAAAATGGAGTCAAGGCATGAATTCCAATGTTTTTACAGTCAACAACTGGTTGGTTTATTTCTACAGATTTGAGGCAAAATAGGTGTTATGCTCAACAAATAAATGATATGAAATGAGAGATGGAAAGGAGAAGAAATCCCACTACATTACATGCATCAATCAGTGGATTAATCTCCAGTGCAACTTTAGAAGAAAGGAAACCAAGATTAATTACTAAACAAAGCATCAAAAGAAGATCAATTATGTAAAATTAACCATTAACATTGTTATCTCCTAGTTTAGGGACAACTAGAGAGATTATGTCTCAAGGCCCATAGGTCCTAGACATGGAGTACCGAGAGCCAGATCAAATTGAGCATGACCCTGGAGGGCCTATCTTTTCTTTTCTTCAATGCCTCCAGCTTTTCAGAAACACCAACATCCATCACCTCGGCCTGGTCCTGTAGTAGAGATGGGTCTTGCTCCATGAGGTAATGAGTCTGTGTATCATGGCATGTGTCACTTTGATCCTCAAAACCATTGAATATGTGCATTTGGTTCTTTTTGTTTGTAACAGGTGCTTGGATATTATAATTATCCACTTGACCATGTCTGGGGGGAATGATAGGATTCCCTAGTAAGCTTGTGCCCATAGGTTTTGAGTTTCCACGGGGGGGATACATGAAAAGTCATCGTCCGCTCCCATCATACTTACCATTTTCCATCTTACTCTCGCTCATCCATCCAATTAAACTGGTCCGGGCATTGGGTTGGCCAATTATTTAAGGGTTGCACCTTAACTTGTGGGAAGAAGGGGTTAAATGCCTAGAGGGTAAAAGCAGTTAGAAAAAGATAAAATCCTAAAAATAAAACCTCAAGATGCTTTGCCCATGGATCCCCAAGAAAGCAGTAAAAGGCTTCTCAGTAAGAAACATAGGGACCCATAAAAAAATAATAAAACAAGACCTATTCAGAGGATAGGGGGTCTCATCACGAGCCAACCTATTAGGTCCATGGGAATCTAGCGGTATGACACTACTAGCAGTTGTTNATTGAGCATGACCCTGGAGGGCCTATATTTTCTTTTCTTCAATGCCTCCATCTTTTCAGAAACACCAACATCCATCACCTCGGCCTGGTCCTGTAGTAGAGATGGGTCTTGCTCCATGAGGTAATGAGTCTGTGTATCATGGCATGTGTCACTTTGATCCTCAAAACCATTGAATATGTGCATTTGGTTCTTTTTTTTTGTAACAGGTGCTTGGATATTATAATTATCCACTTGACCATGTCTGGGGGGAATGATAGGATGCCCTAGTAAGCTTGTGCCCATAGGTTTTGAGTTTCCACAGGGGGGATACATGAAAAGTCATCGTCCGCTCCCATCATACTTACCACTTTCCATCTTACTCTCGCTCATCCATCCAATTAAACTGGTCTGGGCATTGGGTTGGCCAATTATTTAAGGGTTGCACCTTAACTTGTGGGAAGAAGGGGTTAAAGGCCTAAAGGGTAAAAGCAGTTGGAAAAAGATAAAATCCTAAAAATAAAACCTCAAGATGCTTTGCCCAGGGATNTTCTCAGTAAGAAACATAGGGACCCATAAAAAAATAATAAAACAAGACCTATTCAGAGGATAGGGGGTCTCATCACGAGCCAACCTATTAGGTCCATGGGAATCTAGCGGTATGACACTACTAGCAGTTGTTTACCACACCAGGGTAGTGGATCTTGGTGGCATATCCAAGAGAAAGGGGGTCTCATCATGAGCCAACATCTCATTTCTGTGAAAGTTCTTTTGGGTAACTTTCCACCACTGGTCACCATGCCAGGGCAGTGTGCCCTGATTAGCTTCTTGAAAGAAATAAAGAATAAATATAAAAGGCATGAAAGGGATTAGAAACATTTGCATCCAGGACAGGTGCAACTCATCCTCTACAGAGGCACCCATAGGTAAGCCATGCATTTACCTGCTATCACTGCACCCCTTGCCCAAACATTTGTTGTCCACCTCACACACTAACATGACTTGGATTTGATTTCTCTCGAAAACATCCCACATCTAGTGAGAATTATCCCAATAGGACACCCTGTCACTTCCTCTAAACTTGGCTTGCAGATTGGTATGACGTCTTTGAGCACTTCATTGGGTAAAAGGTGTTTTATGCACATGTTTAATAAAATTGATGATTGGATGTGATTGACATTGATATGATCCCCATGACTTGTGAGCCCATGGAGGGCATATCTATTGATTTGAAAGATCATTCCCAACAGAAAGGTACCATATTTGATAGGTACACACGGGGAGATGATTAGTTCGGACCTCCATGGGGCTGAGAGCCCACCAGATGGATGTTGAGACCCCAACATGGGGTAGAGGCAAGTCAGATGTTTTGCACCAGGGAAGAGGAGGATGTTCCACCAGAGGCAACTGAGCATACCTGTACCGAGGGGGGTTGTGCCTTTTCCACCAAGACATTGGCCTTGGAAGGCCATGACATCACCCAAGACATTCATGACATCATCCAACATTTGTGGGAGGTAGTTGTGGCACATGTGGCTTGTTTCGGAGGCCCAAGGAGGCCTAATGTTTTGCTATAAGAGGCCAATGTTGCCCTAGAAAGGGCTAACATCACCCTAAACATGCATGACGTCCTCATTTTTTCTTGATTTAGAGTTTGGTTATGACATTTAATGTAAAAAAATATTATTATGTATTTTTGGCCATGTCGGCCTTTTGTGACTTAAAAATTAATTAAGGCCATTTCTACTGTATAAGTAAGAGAGATAAAACTCTCTTTTATTCATCATCTTTCACTCACACTTGTGTGTGGTATGAAAGTTTTGGCCCTTCTAGGGTTTTTGGCTGAAATTGCTAGTGCACATTTGTTGAAGGAGGCTTATTTTGGTGATTTTTGGCATTTTTCTTGGTGGAAGGTTTACAACTAGGGGTTGTCTTGATGAATACATGGTAAATGTAAGTGAATTTCTGCAATCCTTCCCTTACTTGAATGGTTATGGTATTTTTACTTGCATTTTGTTAATGAAATTTGCTGGAATAAAACCTAGGAAATAAGAACATGTTGGTGTCCTTGTTTTAATTTCCTGCTAATATTTGCAAATGAGGTTTTACCCATTGAAGACATTACTAGAGCCTTGCCATTGCAACACCCTACCTTTTCTCTTAAATCCTAGCCATTTTTATCCTATCATTTAGTTAAAGAAGGAGGAAAACACACTAAGGCCTAGGGTTACTACACCTTAGTGAGCCGTTTTCCCCTAGGGTTTGATGGTTGGAGCCTTGGCTCAACAAAACTTCACCATCAAAACTTCCCTAGGATTATCATATTGCTTCTTCAATATTTTCCGCTACCTTTGACACCATTTTCCCTATGATTTCACTGATCTAAGACCTTTATGCTTGGGTGCCTTGATCACAAACTTCAAACAACCAATACCTTGAACAATTGCTAACATCTTCTAACCCTAGCCTAGACTAACTTCCTAACCATATTGTTTCCATTATCCATTTGATTTATAGTTATACTTTGCAGCATTTTAGCTTCTTTAAGCAAGTTGAACAATTGGCTAATGCATGATAATCTTTGCTTCTAAACGAATGATGGTATTACGATATTGATGATAAAACGTTCTTGCTCATTGTGAAGCTTTCTTTAGCATTTATTATGAAGTGACGCATTGTGACTATTGCTAGTGTACATCATTGATTTGCTTCATCAATATTATTGGTCAATTGTTTCATATCAGAAAGTCCTTGATTATATGAAGTACTAACGAACAAGTGATCGTGCATATATATAGTTTTCTTGTTGCTTTGTCTCAGGCAGGTACATTTCTGGTTATCATTATCTTTATTGGTTGTTTAGTTGGACCTTCTGATCGGTGGTGACTTGTGAGGGGGAAACTTTTACTTAGCCATAATCCTTTGCCTTCTCAAAACCCCAGGTCATTGAGGACATCTCCCCTGGGCCTACCACCCTAAACAGAAAGAGTTATCCTATCGACGTGACAGTGGTAGGATAGTCTCAAGTTTCGCTAGTTTTCCCTTATTTCACCTTTCCTTTACTTCCAAGTACAAACTGTGCGATAAAATTTTGGCGCCGTTGTTGGGGAACACTGAGTCAATTCTCCTGAAATACGACACTTTTTTGGTAAGCCTTTCCTCAAAGAATCTTTATCTTACAAATCTTACCTAGTGACTCCACTAAGGGTGATTCCCTTATGTCTTTGGTAATTTCAAAGAAATTATCTGGCGACTCCACAATCCATAAGGAGGTACAATAACCCTCCTCAATCCTTAAGAAGAAAACCTCCCTGAAACTCTCTTGTAGTAAAATCACTTTTCGGAGGACTTCTTCCTTTAAACACGATGTCTAGCTCAGTCACTCAGACCAACAATCCGAACCAAGCCAAAAACCAAAGACAATGGTCATCCACTCTTTTCAAACCGCTAGACATGTCAACTATATGAGGCTAGCCTAGGCAGATGCTAGCCAAGTATGAAAAATGGCTGCTTAAGTTCATCGGTACTGGTGCAATCAGTGTTGAAGAGCATATGAGCAACTTTTGGGTGTTCTTCCAACTTCACCCCGTAAGCGATGATGCTAAAGATTTAATCATGAAGTTTTTCTTTTCTACCCTTCTATATGCCTCAAGGCGTTGGTACCATAGTCTTCCTAATGGAAATATTAAAACCATGGACAAATTAGAAGAGGCCTTTCTCAAAATATGGAGTATCAAAGAAGACCCCAACATGTTGCTAACTAGGATGAATACCCTCTAGAAACAAGATAATGAGACCATTAGAGAATTCCACACTAGGTTTGAGACCCTATTGCAAAATATCCCTATGAGCCATCATCCGACCAATAATTTTCTTGTTTACATCTACACCAAAGATTTTACTGGCTAGATAGGGTATCTCCTCAGGGAAAAAAACCCCCAAACAATCCAAGAAGCTCAAGAATTGGCTACAAAGATTGAAGACAACCTCCACTCATCCAAAATTGAGCCTTTCTCAAACCCAAGGGGAAAAATGGACTTTAAACCCAAGATAGTCCACAATGCTGAGCCTTCCTCAGATATTTGCGCCAGCCTAGAAAAGTTACAAATGATCATGGATGGCATGATGAAAAATCAAGAGCTAATGATGAATAGGATTGTCAAATTGGAAAGAGACCAAAGCCAAGCACCAAGGGTTCCATACAAAGGGAAATTCCAAAAGGGGAACCAAGTTTATAGACCAAAAAATGATCAAGAAGTCCCTAATACTTTAGCTCCTGCAAACGTCATGGATGAAAATCCTTGGTGTTTAAAGTGTAGCGAAGCACACTGGGAACATGAATGTCTCTACAACAATGGGGGGCAGGACCAAGTAAAAAATGTGGGCCATTTTATAGAAGGCCCCCAGATTTTCCTAAATGTCACTCCTGAGGAACATTGAGAGGGCATAAAAGAAGCAGCCAGGAAGGCTAGAATGGAAGTAATAAACAACTTAGACCAGGAATCAAAAGAGAAGTTGAAGAAACAAGAATTTCATATATATAGATGAAAGAATCTAAACCAACCTATCTCTACCAGTCCTGCAACAACTCAAACAAAACCTCCACCCTTGGACATTCTCCTTCCTAAAACATCCAGAACCTAAAGGGTGGACTTAAACTTTGAGTTTGAAGGGGCACTATCCAAGATGCATGTAACTATTCCCCTAAAATAAGTCATTAAGGTTCCATCTGTTAAAGAAATATTTGATAATTTCTTCAAGGGATCAGATGGACTAATGGACCCTCTTATCATGTTACAATCGGATCACTTTAGGGTCCAGTATGATGAACACCTAGCCTTTTTCATGACCTTGCTGATGAATAACAAAAGCCTCAACAATTGCATGCTAGATTATGGGGCTGGTGCCAACATGATGTCTCTCAAGGTCATGAAACGATTGGGCTTGAAAGTCTCACGACCTTACATGAATGTGTGTGGCTTTGAATCTAGAGCCATACCCACACATGGGGTAATTGAAAATGTGGAAGTATGCCTTAAAGAGTACCCTGAGAGAGTAATCCACATTGACATAGTAGT
This sequence comes from Picea mariana, assembly GCA_032191745.1. Lineage (NCBI taxonomy): Eukaryota > Viridiplantae > Streptophyta > Pinopsida > Pinales > Pinaceae > Picea > Picea mariana. Next base: position 36,071 of record JASDQU011310401.1, read on the forward strand.
AATAGACATCCCAGATGTGCGGGGGATGTTATTGTCTAAGAAATTTGCCTCATTACTGGGAGGTACTCTTGAGATGGACCTCACTTATGTGAATATACCTTTGAAAAATGGAACAATATCCCGTCTCCAGAATGTGCCAATGACCAAAACCCATGTGCAAGAAACTAGTGATCCCATCAAAGATGACAAAGCACCTGATCAAATCATGGAAAGTATTCCTGAATTCTCTCCCGATGATATGCCCTTTGCAATAGAGGAAGAATTTGATCAGATACAATGGCCCAAGAGAGAAGAATACCAACAAATCCTAGACAAGTATAAAGACAAAGAAGTTGGGGCTGTGAAATTGCTAAAGAAGGGAGAAAGTGACATACTGATTCGACCTTACCAATAGGAGGTCTTCACAACAGAATCCCACCCACCTCCCTTTGCACAATACACCATGGTTGTTCAGGAAACAACCAAATTCAAAATCAGAGAGTACATGGAGGGGGACATAGTATGGATGTGGGATACCAAGAAAGGGGAGCCTACTAATGTCAAAAGAAGTACTCAATTTTGGCTTGGACCATTCAAAGTTCGAAGAAAGTCAATTGATGACTCTTATTACCTATCTACATTGGAAGGAAGAAGGCACCCATTACAAGTCAGTGGGCACCTCCTCAAGCCCCACTAAGGTTGGGGGACTTGAATTCTTAGGTAAGTATAGGTAAGTGGGTAGGAATTTGCATTCATTGTATATACCATTTGAATTTTCATGCTAGAGTAGTTTGCTTCACACTTGTATATATGCTTGTTTTCATTTTATACATATATGAGCCAGGGGTGATATCACCATCCCAAATGATTACTAATAGATTCATGTTTGAGATCAAGAAGGTTACAGGTTGTGCCAGAGA
>JASDQU011310402.1:7785-21734 GCA_032191745.1 Picea mariana
TTGCATTTATTTTTAGTATTGTTGGTTGATCAATAAATGAATTATTAGAAGAGGTGGAAAGAAATATAAGTTTTACCTTGATTATATTTTTCAATTTAATTTTGATATGGGGAAAATTTGCCTCATCTCATTCTCAAATTTCCTATATGTTAGGTAATTTTTAGATCACTAATTTTTATACATGATCGCTATGTAAAATACCTTTGAAGAATTGTGTCTTTTCACAAGTGACATTTATTAAAATTAGATTACTATTTTACCTATTTTGTGGTGAGAATCAACACTAATGGTCCCACACTCATATGACTCTCACTTAGAATATTTTGGCTTGATTGAGATTCTTTTATAGTGTTGATCTTGTTATCTCATGCACAGTAAATGAAAATATTGACAATTAAATTCATCTCATTTGAGATCAAGTCCACTCCAACTCCTCGTAATTTCCTTGGAAAAATATTTTATCGGTGTTTTGGACTTATCCAAATGGTTTATTTTTATCTGACTTTTCTTTGATCACTTTCATCCAACATGATTTTTCTGCATAAAATTTTTCTTGCATAATGGGATTTGTTGTTTTTTCATTTCTTTTTGATTTATTTTATTTTAATCACTTGTAGTTTTAATTTTTAGGCATTGGTTTCCATTTTCCTATGCTCTATTCAATAGGTATTTAAAGTATGATTCTGCATTTTACATTATATCTTTCTTCACCCAATATTCCTCTCTTATACAAAAACAAGAGGTATTCTTTCAGGCTGCCTGGAAACACATTTTTGACTTCTAGACAACGTGATCATTTAAATCTTTTGTTGATATTGTTTTTTAGAAAATTTCTTGGGAGAACTTCTTTTTATTCCCCAATCCAATGATTGACCAAAGACTCGATCCTAGAACTACCAATTCATTAAGTTTTCAATCATATTTTTATAACTAATGTTTGTTGGTGGATGGATATCATCAAAAGATGGATGGAATTGAAGTCATATGGTTTTATTTGCTTAATTTGATTGAATCTGATTTCAGGAATAAGACATTGTGTCTAGAGATCCAAATATCACAACAATCATGACACTAAAGTCATTTGGTAAAAGGAATTTTGAAGGAAAGAACATACTTCTCATATCTCAGGAAGAAGGAAATGATATTTGATTGAATGGACAACTAATGAATACTTGATCAATTCACTTGCCTTCACACAGAATTTTATGACATCCAACTTAGTTTAAGTTTATTTTAGCTTAGCATGTTTTTTCCCATGATTAGTTTTAATTCTGGTCCTTACCTTTTTATTTGGATTAATTTTATTTTAATAAGTCAATAATTTGAGAGGGGGATTTCTTCCCAAACTACCTAAGATTTCATCATACTGTTCTCTTTTGTAATGGCTTGTGCAACCAACAACTCTAAATTTTTCTCTTGGATTGAAAGAAACTTAGGGAAGTTTTAATCCAAACTTGGTTGCTCATATTCCTTTGCGGCATTTTTGTCACCAACTCAATAGATGATTAGAAATATATTCTCATTCATTAAACTCTCATATTTTTTATGATCTAGTCATTTTAATGACTATTCTGATGACCTCCATAACTGTGATTTTCCTCTTTTCTTTATTAGATTGAATTATTGGGATCTATGTGGTTATTGATGATCTTTTATAACAAAGAGAAAAAGGCACTTGAGTGAGAAATATGAAATTTAATTTTTGTTATTGGAAAACTCAACATTTTTAACATTGAAAATGAATTGCTTATGTCAAGAAATCCTAAGAGCATTTGGGTTATGGAATATTACATGAAATTGGTTTTTGAAATTTTGTTTTGATTGATGCATCTACCATTTTTCTAGGTTTCCAAAAGATTTTTTTGTTTCCCTCAATGAAATAAATTGGACTAGAGAATTGTGTCACAAATATTTCACACCAGATCATCAATTCTTGTAGTATGGTTTGTTTTTCATTTCAGATCAGAAACTCTATGAGTTTTTTCTATTGGGATTGATATTGAATGGTTACCATTTATTGACTAGTTATTTCCCTTGTCTTATTTTTTGAGTTTTCACTAAAACACTCTCTTTGTTGCTGCAACATATTTATTGCTTGCTACTAGGTTTTCTTCTTATCTTTCAACCAATTTTCTTTCTCTTTTGATGACTAATAGTTTAGATTTAGATCCCTTAGTTTAATTTTCTCTTTCATGAATTTGATTTCTGATTTTAGTCCTACTTTTTTCTTATACGTATTAATTCTATATTTTGATTTGACTGCTGGTATTTCCCCTGAGTTGATTTGACTCTTAGCCTTCCTTGAGGATTTCTCTTTGAATTTTGGTGAGGGGTTGGTCAATTCTTAGTACATACTAAAGATTTTTCTTACAATTCATAAGATACATGGGTTGCTCTATCTGAATGAACATTTATAAAGTTTTCATCTTTAGGTACAAAATGATATTTTTGGTCAAACACATGTTCCTGTTGAGCATACCATGATATTGTTGAGCATACCATGATAATCCAATAGTATAGGAAAGTGTCTATTCACTCTTTTCTTTGAGATCCATACATTTCACATTGATAAAATGGACAATACTATGATGGGTTTTGGGGAGACCTGTGGGTTAAACTCAAATGAAAAACATCTACCAAGCAAATCAAAACTACTCTTGTATCACAACACTTCCTTCGCACCCTATGTGCATATGCATATCAATATATAACTCTAAAAGGGTGAGAATTATATGAAATAAGAAAGGAAGTTGAAAGAACTATTAATAGTGTGAGAAGTACAAGTAAACCTGTTGGGGCCATGGATGCATACTGGTAGCAGGGCTATGCTTGTATAGTACAGAGAAAACTTTGTCAGGGCTATGGACGTTCACTGGTAGTGAAGCAATTCCAGGAAAATATAGATGAGGAACACACTTATGTAAACATTTTCTTGTCTTAAAAGTGAAAACCCATGATCAAACCAAAACCAATATGAAGTGTGCATCCAATAAATTAATTTCTCTCGTTAATTGGCTCTTTGAAAAGGGTGTGTTAGATTTCAAGTACTAGAAATAGTGGGTTATATCTTTTAGAATTTTGACGTCATTGTGGTACCCATGATTATTGGAAATTTGTTTGCATTTTGTTGAACTTATTTTTAAAAATCAGATCTGAAGTATAGGCCCTATACTTCTATTGACAGAGATAACTGGTTCTTCCAGTGTGTCACCATTTTTTGTGGCTGCATCAAACCCCCTTTTTACTTTTTCTTTTACAAGAAAAAGGAAAAGGGTCCCCTACTAAATTCTGACCCTATTGCCTAATCCTCTACTGTTGGATCCTATGATACTCCACATATCCTCTTTCTCCATCGGAGCTATATTCGCTCATGATTTTCAACTGCCCCAACTCCATTCCTCGACAATAACACATCCAATGACTCTTGGAAGCTAGAGATCAACGGTCCCTATCCCCTCGAAAACTTGAGTTAGCCGATAGTTAACCAACCCCTAACCTTGCTCAACTGTCATGATGGTATCCTTAGACATGTGACACTACCATGACCTACCACCAGTCCTTTCTCATCATCGGTGGTCCATCATCGTCATTGATTATTCCATCCTTCATCATCGATCGATGATCCCTTGCAGTTTGATGCTTCATTGTCATCGACGATCCCTCATTGTTGGTGCTCTTCCCATCCTTACTCCCCGCTCAAGTGGGGCCCTCTCTTGTCCCATTGAGCATTCATCTGTCACCCCACGGGACACACTAGCTACCATGATGGCATGCTAACAACCAATAATAGTTGAATCTAGGAGGCATGGGACTTTGACTTGCTTATATATATCTAATTTTTCCCATTTTTGTAATTATATTGTATCAWTTTATTCTATTGATWTTTTCATTATTTTGTAAGTATTTYTATAAATATTTGATTTGGATTTTATACATTTATTTTATTTTAAATTTGTTTTTGTTTTATTATTATTTTATTTATTTTATAAATATTTTTATTTATATTTTATTTCATTTTCATGTATGCTGTTTTTTTTTTGTAAATTATTTAATTTATTATACAAGCACAAAAAAATAATTCACGGTAAAACCCAGGGTATAGTGAATTGTTGTGGATATTATATTTTTTAATATTCTTCATTTTTCCTTTTTCCTTTTTATTTATTATTTTTCATTTTATTTTAAAACTCATTTATCCTTTTGTACATATTTTTAATCTCTTAATTTTATCTTTTACCCATCTCTCCCCATGCCATATTTTCTATGCCCCCCATAATATAGGGAATTCATAGGATTTCCTAAAAAAAAATCAGAATTCTCTATATTATAGGGAGTTGTAGAAAATACTTTGGCTTATATTTGAAACTCCCCTCATAAATATTTTGAAAAGTAAATATGATATAATATAATATAATAATTTTTTTATATTATATTATAACATATTTAATTAATGTATATATTGAAGTGTAGGTGAAAATTCCCAACCATGTTATACCGAGACCATACATCATGATAATATTTATAGGGATTAAAATTTGTTAATTTTTATATATATTTGGGAGAAGGTGAGTATTATAATATCATTTTTATTTATGGTGATGAGCCTGWGTGAGGTGATTGGTGAAATGGGAAGTGGTCGTCGGCAAAATGATGAGGTAAAGTTTAGGATGTAAACAAAAATAAAATCCCGACTATGACTWATTCATCTGAGCAATATTTAAAGTATTATTTAAATACTCCTCGAGAAATGTGCACCTTTTTAAAATATTATATAATATGCTTATTAGAAAGTRTGCAACCCTTTTGCGTTTTTAAATATTAATTTCAAATTTAGAAGTGATGTTGGGAGTATTGAAGTAGATGATTCGTTKGCGATGTGGAAGGGGGSAGGTGTGATTGGCTACAAGTTTATTGTCATTGGGAAAATAGTGTGGAGTAGAGTGTAAGCTATCAAGCTCCCAAAACTCCCGACGACGAAAAGGGAGTTGGAAAGTATTATAATATTTGGACTTTGTCCAAGATGGTGGGGAACGAGGGATATAATATTTTATTAATTTGTTTTGTTCTTTTTATTTATTTTTTATTTTTTATTCTTTTTAATTTTTGTTTATTTCATTTTAAATTACATTTTTTTATTTAATATTTTATTGAGATATTAAATTTATTTTATTTTATTTATTGTTTGTTTTTTCTACTTATTTATTTATTTAATTTGTTTTTTATTTAATCTCATTTGTAGCTTTTCATAGATGTATAGTTTCATGCAAATAATATGAACAAGGAACATGGATTGACCTAATGGTTAAAAATGTGTGTTTCATTTTCGAAGGTCACAAGTTCAAATCTAGTTGGGGGTGGGTGTAGGATAATTTTTTTAAATATCATTTTTGATCGATTAGTGGTAAATTTTATTTTTAACTCCGTAAATAATATTTTTTCTATTTTTTTATTTTCCATTATATTATATTTCATTTTTCATTATTTTCTTAATTTTAAAAGGGAAAAATTAGAAAAAATCATTCTACAAGCCAAAGGTCTCGTGCCCGCCCAGGTTCTATTCACACTATAATTAAGGGATGAACCTTTCAAACAACTAAGCGTTTAACTCTTTGATGTGTGTCGGGTGTCTTTTTTAGRATGAAGATCAATGGTTTAGATTCACTCGTAGGCTAAATCAATGGTTGTTGAGTGACAATTTTCAAACAGATGTAAATTTTTCTATAGGTGTCGAAATGAGGCCCGTGATACCTCATTGGAAATTTATTGGACAGAGGAACATCGTGGTATAGGTATCCATGCTAGAAGGTTGATATAAGATGGTAAAAAATGTAGAAAACAAACACCCATGGATTTGGAGGGAAAATTGGCCATGCCAACTTCAAGAAGCCATATATGGAGATACGAGTAAATAAATCAGGCACAGGAGGTCTCGATGGAAATATAGAAGAGTGAAGAACATGATGGGATAGGGATTAATAGAATATTGAAAGAATAAATGTCTCGAAAATGCAAAACATAGGAAGAACCTGAATTCAGATGAAAAATTGGGTATGTTGACTTCAAATATCCATATCTTGAGATGCAAATAACAAAATCGAGCCAGAAATAGCTCAACATAAATCTAAGACAGAGGAGAAGAAGCCATAATGATCACATTCTGCAAGTCAAAGCCATAAACACCTAGAAATTTCCTAGAAACAAATTATAACACCAATGGATAGAGTCAATGATTGTTTTAAAATGGGTATCATTTCAAAAATACCTGATCATGAAAATGATCACTCATGGGTTTGTTCATATTCCATTTTTATCTCCCTCATATTTTTTTTTCGAAATGTAGAAAATAAATTTGGGGGGGAAATGAAACGAACACCCATGGGAACTCAAGAGTCTCTCTTGTCTTATAAAAAGAGAATTACAAACCAAGGAAGGAATTTCCCTTTCCTAGTCTAGGTATGCATGTGACATTTTTCACCATTTTCACATGGAATATTGTAAACCAACCCCTTCTCCCTTCTAGTCTGGAGTCAAACTTGCTACCACCTATACTACACCCAAATTAGATTCCACTTTGATTCATCATTTAGTCGATATCCTTTTATATTTGACTCATATGAATCTTGATATTTCCTTTAATTTTGGTCTTGTTGTTCGGTATATGAAAACACCCCATGAGATCCATTGGAAATAAGAAAAAATAATATTTTGGTATATCTAGGGTGCAATTCAGTTTGGGATACATTATAGTTCAAGGGGGGATCGTTTGTTGGTTGACTTTACTGATTTTGATTGGATTGGAAACCTTGATGATCAAAAATATACTACAGGTTATGTTTTCAATATTAGTTCTAAACCTATCACTTGGGATTTTAAGAAGAAACAAGATCTTTCTCTTTCTTTAGTAGAAGTATAGTATTGGGTAGTAGTTAATGCAAGTCAAGAATCCTTTTGGCTTCAATGGATCCTTTCAAAGTTTGGATTCTAGTAGTTGTTAAGAGTAAAATATCTCTATGGCTAGGGGAAAACCACAATAGATGGAATGGTACTCATAATCAACTCTAATATCAAGTAGGATGTATAAATTAAATGCTAACAAGAGAATTCTATAATCCTACCTTGTACAGATGTTCGAAGAAGACTACTATTGAGCATGCGACACAAAGCTTTACACATGCAACTTGTATTCAACTTCCAAGATACACAAGAATGTGGTATTGATATATAATGTTAGCATATAAATCAACATAATCCATTAAGATTCATAACAAATATGCCCATGTAAATAAATATCAATATTTGCAAGATATCAATTGGATGAGAAAAGAGTATTTCTATTAATGTAATCAACATAAGTATGTAGCCGACATTCTTCTATAATGACACCTATCGGAACCAAGAAAGTAAGTGCATCCATCTAGGCTTCACCACTTCAATCCTCCATAAAGGAAATCTCACATGTAGGAGTCAATGAGGTTCTCCATCATAATATAGGAAGATCTTGGGGGTTGAACACAAGAAGTTCATACTTTCAAGGAAAAAGGGATGCAGACTCAATTGAGGTGAGATTTCTATGGAGTATCTTTTCTCTCTATGATGTGTTGAATTTCCTCAAGGCTTGGATATAGATAAATTTATAGCCTCCAAATGTAATTGAAGGGTCAAGTCAGAGTGTTTCCAGTATATGGAAGGTCAAGGATCACATATCTTGTGACATAGAACATAAACCCAAAACAATTTTAATTTTTTGTGCACCAAACCCAATGTATGAGGTTATTAATGGAGCATCCCATGTATGTAAGTGATTTGTATAAATAACAATTCACGTACATGTATACAAATATTATTTTTAAGCTCTGAAGTGAGGGGAAATGAGGTCTATAGAGGGAAATGGAAGGACATCGGAGAAATATGCATGTAGTGTGGAAAAAAATTCTATAACAAATGCCCCCTAATGTGTGAGGTAAAATGAGTATCTGCAATGGAAAAAATACATTATAATTCCCAGAAGTGGAGTAATGAAGACTCAACTGGAAGTACTACTTCTTCATGAGAATATTACAATTCATAATGAATTTGTACACATGAAAGCCAATTTGAATTACATTGCAGATCCATGTGGATATATATCAAATATATATTCATGGACATGAATAGGAAATACAAAGTGCACATATGCCATAGGACGTCATAGTCATGAACAAGAAATAATGGAGTCCAGTCTCAAAATCAATTGAAGATATCTGTATACAATGAAGTACAATCTGATCTTCCATGATCACTGAATTCATATAGGTATTGGTCCAATGAAAGATAACAACATATATGGGGTGCTTCTATGGTAAACTGGATTTCTTCTACAATATCCATCGAAGGTGCAAGTCTACATTTTGTGAATAGAGGAATTGAAGTCAAACACAATGAGACTTCATTTGATTATCGCTCATTAAGGTATACCATTAACAAACATGATACAACCCACCGATAATCAAAGTATGTGTCAAGGCACTAAGTACATTCAACAAGTGTGAATAAGGGTGTTAAGTTCGAACACTTGAAGAATCCATCGATTAGGAGACATTGATGTATTCCCAACTTTTGATGGCAGGAAAACCTACCACTAATGATTGCAAGCCTCCAGGTACTCAAAGGACTGTAGATCTTGATTACAAAATATATGAGATGAATTCGATGGAAGGAGACTCACTAAAAGGACAACATTAAGGAATCTCTCATCATCCATCACAAGGCTCAAAGCAATAGCTTGATAATTAGGAGGAGTGCAGATGAATACAATGCTCACAAACCAATGACCATGTCTGTCTCTTGCATGCACTAGATGAAATTAGTGCATGAAAGAGACCCTATCAATAATGACCAATAAGGAAAAATGTTGAAAAAGGTGAGGAAACCAGCAATAGGGCTAATGGAATCCAATAAACTGCTTGAATCCCAATGAGTGAATAGATTTCTTATCTTCGAACACAAGGGAGACCCCCCAGTTAGTGACCAATGAGGAGATGTCATCTATTGGGTTCAAGGTTACCTACCAATGATGAAAGTAGGCCTAGGATGCAAGGTAGGACAACAACTTCATGTGATTCTGAGATACACTAAGGGTATGACCAACATGCAAAGTCAAGAGTTCTGAGGAGTGGCTGACACAAGATTTATACCTGGTTTGAAAAAGATCATGATACATATGGATAACTCAGGAAACATATACTTAACACTGATCATTGACAAAATCTTGTGATGTAGGAAGCATCGAAAAACTCTCCATAGGGACTGGAAGAATAAACAGTCAGAGGAGTAAACTCTAAGTAATGAGCTCAGCCTCTTAAGGTCATGATAAACCAAAAACTTGGATGAAAATGGACTCAAGAGTTTTTTCTCTATTCAAAGGTGAAAATATTGTTGTTGATAAGAGACAATTTCATTTTCCCACCTGTTGAGTGCTCAACACACCCTAAAAGTTCTGTGACCATTTCCTTTTGGGTACCACCTTGTTTTCCACCTTTGATTGTTCTCGCCTTGGTCTAAGAATGACAATCCACTTATCTTATATGTTTCATGTCTTAAGTTTCTCTTGAACACACAACAAAGAACCATATTAAGAGACACAACAACTACTCAAGGAATCAACGACCCAAAATTTTCCTGACTCCCTAGAGAAGTTCAGCATCGGCAAAAGCTTAAGGTGGTGAAAATCACTTTGAAAAGTCAAAGTAGTCGAGTACCGACCTTCATCGGTGTTGGACGATAGTAGTGTTTCTTTCTTACGAAAATCCTCCAAAACGATTTCTCTGAAGGTCGATCCTTTCAGTTTCGGCAGAAAAGTGTAATCATGAGCGCCGCACAAAAGAGGAATTCCACCGCCGATGCCCGAAACGTTCCATTAATCACCAATCCAATTTTCATCGGTATCGAGAGTTTTATCAAGAAGACAACAGTATGGATAAACCATCTAAATAGTAATCGATCCACGATCTTTATGAAGGTAAGATGTGATGTGACGTTTAACCCCCAGCTATGTCAAGTACTCCGCATTCAAATCTTTAGTCAATTCGTAGATCGTGCATTAGTTACTAGCTCATGCATGAATCAAAAGGGAACCGTTAAACTCCCTGATACAATGCATCTCCATCCACGCCTCCACCGTCAACCAGTTAAGTTTCAGCGGAAGAAATCTGATAGCTGTTTATTTTGAAATCTGCATTGATCACCCATATTAACTAATTGATGTGACTGGTAGTATCTCCCAATTATATTATTTCGATTCTTTTTACGTGATCCCACTCTGCACGGAAAGGAATTCAAAACAAATAGGAGAACGAAGCCACCAGTCCATAAGAAGCATCTGAAGTCCAGTGAGTATTAAAGAGTTATCTTAGCAAGAATTATAGGTATGGGTTCGCTTGTGGTTTTACGCTTCATTTGTATACGTTCCCACCCAACGCTTATCTATATATGTGTTCTAAGGGTGGATTTGATTGCAGGGACAATGCCTCCAAAGAATCCATCCACCAGAAAATCACCACGAGCACCAAAGCTGCAAGAATCGAAAATAGGTGAAGGCTCCTCCCTAGTAGTTGCAAGACAATTAGAGTTCGCTCCTAAGCCGGTGTCCGTCATCAAGGCGATCACCAAGGAGCCCTTTGTCCAGCCCCCATCTTTCAGAGACACAGAGGCAAGCATTGGAGCAAAGACAACTTTTTCTCGTTGGGAAGAAGTCTTCAAGATTATTAAGAAATAATAACCCCTCGAATATACTCCGCACAACAATCCTGATACAAGGAAGGTCGATGACGAGGTCCTCCCAAATATTCACAAGGCTTATCTGCACATGGTGGAAAGTTGGTCTCCATTTTTCCCTTGCGTTGAGCTCTTAAAGTGGCTCATTGATGACACCGATGCACATAAATGTTCGATTAATGATGACAATGGTGAATGCATCGAGGTTTTCCTGCCATCAGAAGTTCAGAAATACTACAAACTCAATGAGTCTGGAGAAAAGATGAGCATTGATTTCGTGTTGAGTTTCTATGCCTCTCATGACACTAGCAAAATCATGGCATCCTAGTGGAGGGAAGAGAAGAAATTCATGAACCGAACTTCTGGATGGTACCCGACGGTCAATCGCAGGTAACCATACACCTATCTCATGGCCCTTCTCTACAGATTGCATGGGGAGAAAGATTGCTCCTAGTTTTTGGAAGCTTGGACGCCTCTGGCTTTTACAGAAGCCATTTTAGGCACCGGTTTCAATTGGGGTGCTATCATCTCTAAACAGTTGAGCACATGCATAAAACAGGCCCATGCACAAAAGGAGGGAGATACCCTTGCCTTCTACATGGATTCATATCTACTGGATTTCATCTGCGCTAGGAACGCTTTTTCCGGGATGAAATTGAATTGGCACCCTTCAGAGCTCACAGTCCATGTATACTACAACATCTTGTGGGAAAACAGGTACAAGAAATCCTATGATGTTATCTGTGATCAGTTTATTATGCCCATTTACTTCTTTCTCTTTAAGAAAGTATTCCCTAGATTATCAAATGAAGCAAAGAAGTTCATAGTTAAAATTGGTCGCTGGTATTTGGATGAACGAGAAACCTACATTAGGATTTTCGGTGCCACAGGGGCACCACATTTATTGCCCGTTTATGTTCTCAACCAGCTAGTGTTAGGAGAAATCTGCTATCAAACCATCATACAAGGATACAACACAACTTTAGTAAAATACAAGAAGCGGGATTTCATACTGTATGGGTTTTGTATCGGCTTCTGCATGGTCAAAGACACCGTGCATGCTAAACAACTTGGGCTGGGTCAATTGGATTTTTGGTTCCAAACTAGTCAATTTCGCAAACACAATCCCAGGGGATTGGTCATACAACATGCATCACAGGTATCATCTTGTTGGCCTTATGCCCACGATCAGTTTGAGAATGAAATTTTCGTCGAGAAAGTGCAAGACTAGGATATGGTGACAGCCAGGAAGGCCGATCCTAGAGGAAACAGGTTTAAAGCTATGAGATTTGAAGAGCAGGCCACGTTTTTGGAGCATGCAGTACAAGGAGTTGGTTGACGCCCTGAAGAAGAAGTAGCATATGAATTGGGGGAATAAACAAATGATCCCCAAGAAGACATTGAGGTCGTCAAAGCTCATCAAGTATCCCTAGTACAAATTAGAGATTTCCCTGAAGATTAAACGGCTCAAGAGAGTGGCGCACTTTTACACCAGCAAGCTCATCTATTAATGAAACAAATGCAGGATAAGTCGCATCTTGCCATAAGGCCTAGGATTACAACTACCATATGAAGTGTCCCAATATAACCAAGAGATCTTGGTCTCAAAGTTGACGATGGCACCAATGGTTCAGGCAATCCCGAATCTATGATATCACTAATTGATCCCTCAGGAGAAGGAACAACTCAACCAGAGACAGAACGGGTGTCGATAGAAACATAAGTGCCCAAACCCTTGAGCATGCTTATACACATATACAACAACGAAGAGAGAATGGAGCCCTCTTGTGGCACCTTGGTGTGCATCCAAGAAGAAGAGGGTCCCGAAAATACCCCTTCCCCAAGTCTCAAAAAGGTCTCTTCTGCTGGGCTCGGGTTGAGGACCAGGGAGTCCCACATAAGGAAGTTGAAGTTGAAGGTAATCTCAATTCAGGAAAGTCTGATGAATCCGAAATAGATGTCGGCCTGAGTGACGAACCTCTGCAGAAGGAAATCGACAGTTCCATGATTGATGATCAACTAAGTGACAAGTCTATGCCCGACACCTCTATCCTGCCCAATACCCAGATCCCCGATGAGAAACAAGTAGAAGTTGGATGTACAAGGAAGAACAAAGAAGTTTGAGAGCCCACTCTCAAACAAATATACGCTGCAGGAAGCTTGGGAAACAATCTCGCATGAAGTGATTAGCCGAATACTGGGCCAAAATGTCTCAAATCCCACATGAAGAAATCCAAGAACAATGGGCCAGGTGTCAGAAGCACTGGGATAGAATCAATAAAATAATGAAATACATTGGAATCCCCAAGTATGGTACCCCCGATATGTTTATCAACCTAAAAGAAATAATGAAGTTGTGCATTGAACAAGATGTGTTATGGGCCGAAGAATGATCAAGGGTCACTGATGCAAAGCCAGGGCAAGTACAACAGTTCGCAGGACATCCAATTAAATCTAGAACCATGCTTCCGAATTTGAACTTCAGCCTTGCAAAGTATCGGGCACACGCAGCAGACATCAGGGGAATATATGCGGCTCCAATGGAACAACACAGATTTCCATGGGCCAACACTTACGAAGAACTCTTTATCAAATGGTCTGATTATGAAAGAACCGACCCTTTTCAAGAAATAACTCAGGTGTATTGTTGAAACACTGTTAGATGATAATGCCATGTGGCAATTTTTGATGAGCTCAAATTATATTTTACCGTTAATTACTGTTAAGAATTTATGTTATAAATAGGGACATCAACTGATGGCCAAGGGTCTATGGTTGTTGTAAGAACGCTTTTTCTTTTGGTTGTTGATAATTATTTTGAGACTGTTATGAATTAAGAAGCCCTTTTGGAACAAAGACAAGCTATTTTTAATCAGATGTATGTGGTTGGAGTTGGAGGAGAATTACTTCCTTTCCTGATCCATGAATGTTGTAGTGAATGTGTAAGATTAATTAATTCTATTGTCAAGTTATCTGGTGCAATGTTTTGATGATCTTTGCTTTAAATGATGAAAGTAAATCGTTGTGCTTCTATGTGATGAATGTCCTGGTAGATGAATTATTTTTCTTACCCTGATCTTGGTTACATATGTGTTTCTTTTTCTTTATGTTAAGTAGTTTACCTCAGCTATGTGATGAGGTTCTTGGTAGATGAATTATTTTGCTTGCCATGATCTTTATTACATATACGTTTTTCT
>JASDQU011310403.1:24640-34976 GCA_032191745.1 Picea mariana
ATATTGATCACACTACCAACCTTCCTAACCTCTTAACTCAACAAAAGTATGGTGATCTTGGAAAGCTTCTCTTAATGCTTTTTGAGCACAGAAACAAAATTCTAAAGAATCACAAGTAATCACTTACCCTCGTAAGGTCCGATAGACCAATTAGGTCTTAGTGGACATTAATCATCCTCATCATCATCATTGTATCTCACATGTTTAATTAAAGTTTATTAATATATTTAAAGAGATTTAAATAGTGGTTAACTTTATTAATTAGGCATTCATAATATACAATTAAATTTTGTTTGGTTTAGTAGAATTTTTTCTTATAATTTGTATTTAAATAATTTTTTAATCAATAAAAATCTTTAGTTAATAATATTTTTAGAAATCTTTAAATCAAAATTAAAGTACAAGTATATAATTAAAGTTTATTTGGTTTAGTTGAATTTTTTTTTATAATTTGTGTTTAAATATATTTTTAACCAATAAATTTTTTTACTTGATAATATTTTTAGAAACTTTTAAATTAAAATTAAAGTCCAGATAAGGTTTGTATTAATAGTTTGTTTGAATTAATTAAAATTACTTCCTATTTTTAGAAACTTTTAAATTAAAATTAAAGTCCAAATAAGGTTTATATTAGTAGGTCGTTCCAATTAATTAAAGTTACTTCCTTTCAAGGAAGTAAGATTGGGGTGGCTATCATAGACTTCATCTTATAAGAAGTAGCGCCTTTTACATGGGTCTTGGGCACAAGTACAAACAACAAAGCAAAATCCTTCGTAGTGTGGTAATAAGTGTGCCCATCCATGACCCCTCCTATGTCGTCAAAGACTCCTATGACCCTAAATCCTATCCTTGGGTTACTGTCAAAAAATTTCAAAGGGGGGAATTATCCTTGCACCCTCTATGTCACATAAGTTAATTGGTGAGGGATTGGCTAGGGGGAGTATTATTCCCACCCTATGTAAGATTCCTCCATCCATTCATAGATATGTGCATGAAAGAAGAGTCATCCAAACTCTAATCATCTTTGTTTAGTCTCCCCTTTCCTCCTTTACACTTTGCACAATGCACAATCCTTCTAGTCAATCAGCCCCTTCACCTTAGTGTTTCTACTCTAGTTTGTCTTGCTCTTGTGCATTGTCGTCATATTTTTTGGTACCTCTAGAGTTATTATCCCTCACACCCTTTCCTAATCCACCTATGCCATGGATCATGCTTTTTGTTACTGTTTTTTGGTAGAGGAACTCAAATATCTTTGAGCTCCCATAAAGAAATATGAAGGGGATTTTGAAGGTGCTAGGGAGAGTTCTTCCCATGCCTTCTTCTTGGCTATTTGATTTAGAGTACAACTAGACACATTGGAAGATGGAATACATGACCATGCCCATTATTCTCAAGGTAACATGTAATTCCATTTCTATCAGCTCTAAGCATATGAAACACATTTACTTGCCTTGGTTTGTCTTGTCTTTAGCATCTAGTTCATGATCACATTGCAATGTTTCAATCAATTCTCTGAGACAATGAAGATGTAGAAAAAAAATTGGGTTTTTCTTCTTCTACTCACCAATCATGAAATGAAACTCCTCATCTAGCAACAACCCTATGGTGGTCTAATTTAGTTGCATTAGAATTGATAACCATTGCTTATCCATAAGATCAATTTCTTTATTTTGAAAATGATAACATGTTTTTCCACTTTATACTTATAATAAGATAATTTATAAAACAATATACCTAATAAAATAATAAAGAAAATATAAAAATACCAAAATATAAAAAAGTAATTACATATTAACCTTGTAGTTTCCATAATTTTACTTGAAACACCTTTAAAAAAAACTATAATTTTCTTTTTCTTTTTAACTAAAACACACATTGAATTTCAAACATAAACACACATTCATACAAAAACTAAACCCCCCATCAAAAATTGTTTTTAAAACTTTTACTAGTTTTTAAAACACCAATAAGTGAAACTGAACTGCAGCTTATACCTATCCATAAAAACTAAGAAAAAGAAAACATAAAAATGTTCAAACCCATCAACTAGTGATTTGAGGAGGTGGATTTTCCTCCACAACCACTTCCAACACCAATTCCATATCCTCGTTCTCCTCCCCAGATTCCTCTGATTGCTAAGGATCAATGTCAACCTTGTTCAGGATCTTTCTCACTACCTTGTGCATTATATTTTTTCTTTTTATACGGGGCTTTGTGCTTACCTGTGGAGGAATGGATCACAAGATATTGATTTTTAGAGTTGGAAAGGGCATCAAGTTGCATAAGATTGGATTTTATATGAGGTTGTGTTTATTTTTGGAAGAATGGATCATAAAAGATTGATTTTTAGAGTTGGAAAGGGTATCCAGTTGCATAAGATTGGATTGTTCTTTTCACAAACTCACAAAAAAATCAAAAGAATATATTTTAAATTCATTTCCTAGCACATCTATTGTAGAGTAAAATGTAGAAGAACATATTTGATAAGAACCTTTTAATTTGCATAGAATGAGAAAAATGCATTCATCATCGGATTTGGATTTTCCACACTCTTTCAACTATGTCACTAATGACCTAAATTTAGAAAGATAATTTTCAATAAATACATATTCATCAGGAACAAACAATGACAATTTCCCTTTCAACTATAGGGATCAAAATTCTTTGACTTTACCAAATAAGGAAGCCAACTTGTCTTGAATTGCTTTCAAAGTTTTATTATCAATCATGTGGAACAACAAGCTATATGACACATAAAAACCAATGAGATCCATGGCTTCATCAAGTTTTCTTTGATAGGTGAACCTCTCAATTTCCTCTGTGAATACAGGTTGAACCCCAACTAACATTTTCCAAAGCCCTTTTGATTACAACAACTGTTGCATATTAAGTTTTCATGTGTGATAGTTATGGTGATTTAGGAGATCAATTGTCCTTAACTCCACCATTTACAATTGATAATACAAAGAGAACATAGATTTGCGTCTGTGTAACTTATGTTTACAATATAAAGATGGAAGCTTAGGCTTAAATCAAAGAGGTGTAAAAACAAAATTTATAATTTCTTCAAATACTAATACCTAGAATAGAAGATATGACTCACTGAATTTTCAACTGAAGCAACACTAGACCAGATTCGAGGATACCTCCCAAAACGTGGAAGACAAGGAAAGGATGGAGACTTGGAGACTTGTACAATTGTCTTCCAACTTCTGGATTCAATTCTGACATAGATCCACGTACAAAACAATGCAAGCACAGATATGTATAAACACTAGATTGAAGTCGTTGATTAATGCCCAGCTGACAGATCCCTTCAATCAAGGGAATTTCAACTTGAACCCCTTAAAGGGAATTTCAAAATTTTCAATTAAAAGATAAGAAAAAAATTCATAAATATTCTACTTTCATTATTTTTATGGATTTTGTTTTCTTTTATAATTAGTCTTTTTCCATTGTCACTTAACCATAATTTAAAAAATGTTTACATTTTTTTCACTCGTCATGTCATTCAAGGTGAATTATTTTTTTTTCTCATAGAGGAGGAACAAATATGTCAATTCCTCTTGCTTATATTTATGATTTGTATTTAGCCACGTAGCGTAGTCTTGTATACGGTATCCATCTTCTGCATTGCGCGTCTTCATCTACTTCTACACGGTACCAGTTTTTTAGATCTGCCACATGTTTTCTTCTTCACGGTACCCATCCTCTCAAGATCTACACGTATTATAGTTGATTTTAATGTATTATGGAATATATGTTTTAGCTTACGGGTGATGTGTCTTAACAGTGAGATATTAGAGATATTACACGTATTATTATGTATTATAATTTATTTTAATGTATTATGTATTAGCACAGTTGTAAAGTAGTTGGTGAATACTTAAAGGTGATGTTAAAGTTTTTTTTCGGACAGTTGAAACACATATAGAGTTGAGGAAATCTAAAAGTTAATTTCAAATGTGGTAATTTCAAAGGTTAATCAGTTAAATCTGGCAATCATATGTTGGTATAGTAATTTCTTAATATGATTAGGTAAATGTTAAAAAGTAAACATGTTTAATGATGCATTAAAAAATACAAGGAAGTTATGAAGAGTAAATCACATTAATTGATTTGGGAGGACGACTAAGAATATGCCAGCATCTTCAATTGTTAGCTATCAGATTAGAATTTTAGATTAAAAAGTGATTAATTGTGCCCATCTCCAATAGATATACACTTTTCGACGTAAATATATGTTTTAGCTTATAGGTAATGTGTCTTAATAATGAGATATTACTATAGCAATAATTATTCATGGTGTAATAGTAATTTGTTTTAATTTAAATATTTTTCTGTAAGAGATTATAAAAAGAAAATGTTTAAAGTCTTATTAAGTGAAACCAACACAAAGTTTGATCATTAAATTATTGAAACTGAGGAAAAAGTTGGCTTCACAATGAAAATTTTTGATTGCACTATTCTATGTTGTCATTTTTATATTAGAGTGTACTTAACTAATTAAGAGGAAAATACTTCATCCATTCCTCCTTTTTCTCTCTCTTTTAAGTTTGAATTTTCTTTCTTATCTTTGCATGCGTACATGGTAACATGTCAAACTTACATTTTCCACAAATATATCTAATAATGGTTTATGTCTTTCTTATAGAATGCACTTAGTTTGAATTTTCTTTCTTATCTTTGCATGCGTACATGGTAACATGTCAAACTTACATTTTCCACAAATATATCTAATAATGGTTTATGCCTTTCTTATAGAATGCACTTATGTGACTTAAGATCTTTTTCTTTCTTTTTTAAGTTTGAATTTTTTTCTTATGTTTGTATAGGTACATGGTAACATGTCAAATTTAGATTTTCCACAAATATATTTAATAATGGTTTTTGGTCACCTTAAATTTAATGGAATAGTGATATATTTTTTTTTTTTTATAAATCTTGAAAAAAAATATGATTTTTTTTAGTATGTATTGGATTGAAGTCTAAAAGAATTTTTCTCGATTAAGACTTTTGTATGACGAACTAGAGGACCCTTGATGGGCAATGTCAACTTCAATTTAATTTGATCCTGGTTATTAGGCTTTTTATGTTATTATTAAGACACTAGTTATTAGTTGTTTTTTTTTATGTTTATTTGAATAATAAACTATTTTGTTTGAATAGTAATTATTAATATGGACATGTATGTAGTTGTTGGTTTATTAATGTTTTTATTAAAGCAAACATTTATTAAATTATTGAAGAAATAAATTCATTTTATTAATAGTTTTTTATGGTCATGTAAAAAATTAAATTTATATAAATTTTATCGTACTTTTCTCTATTGAATAAAACTTAATAAAAAAATAAACTATTTCATTTTTAATTAAATTTATAAATTATTTAAATTCATAATTGAAATTGAAATTTAAAAATCTTTATAAAAATTGATAGGTTACTCTCCCTCTTACTACCGAGTTAATTAATAATACATGAAAAATTTAGTTAAAAGAAATACATTCATTAATTTTAATATGATCATCACTTGGAAGTATTGGTTAAATAACAATATTAATAAATTTATAATTCATTAAAAAATAGTAATGATCATTACAACTAAAATTTGTGTTAACTAAGTTTAATAGATATAGTTTAATTGTGAGTATCTTATTAGATTGGAATAAGTGTTTAATAATAATAATAATAATCTAATTTTAAGGTCACAACCAAGGGAGACACCAAATTAGTGTATGAGACCTCTTTGTTTTTGGGACAAGGTACCCCCTCTGTTCATCCATTTGATTGCTAAAGTCTATGGGGGTGTACATACCCTACCCCCTCTGGATTTGAACATGTGACCTCCTAGGAGGAAGCACATGTTCTTAATCATTTTATGATGATACTAGTTCTTAATGGTTTTATGATGATACATATTGCGAATCAAATTTGAAGGGAAGAGTTATATTTCAAATTGAAGGGTTAATTTCATTGTAACCTTTCTAAGTTGATGTTTGTATTTAGAGCCTAAAACATTAATTAAATGCAAGAGATATGGAACTATAGGAAAAACAAACACATAAATTAATACACAATATTTACGTGGTAAAACCCTCACATTTTTTAAGGAAACCTCCACAGGGCAAGGTATCGATATGTTTTATTATTCAAGATAGGCTTATAACATTACAAAATGCCTCTTTGGGCTTCATGTCTATATACAACATAGCTTAGATTGTTACATTAGTTCAAGAACTTTCTTTGGTTACACCGGTTTACAAACTGCCTCTGTTATATGAACTACCAAACATTTACCATATGTAAATTTGTATTATTAACAAAACTAATTGGTGTCATAATTTCAACTATCTCCAACTTGAAAACAATTTACTTGATACCTTTTCCAATCCCATTCATCACCTCTTTTGCAATCCAAGAGAAGCCACACTCCACCACAACGTCTCTAACAATACCAATTTCATGAACATGTCTGCACAACTTGCTTCAGTATGGACCACTCCACCTCCATCAGTGACTTGTCTTACAAAATGATGCATTGTCTCATTTTGATACGCTAGAAGATTAGTCAAATACACAATGCTTTGACCATCATAGGACACCATATCCTATACTTCTTTGAACTTACCCAATATATCATTGCATTTATGTGAGACATAACTTCATGTAGATCTCTTCTTGTCCAATTCTTCCGAATCAACATAACCATAGAGTAAATCATGTAACCACTGTAGGTGATACTTTTGATTTTGTGATTCTAAGGTACTGAAGCACTCATTTCCATGCGCTTCACCTAGTTTTTCCATGTGTTCAATGACAACACCAACTGCATGTGAAATATTTGAACATTTCATCACAAACATCAATATTCATGTTGTATTAGCATGCAATACACGAGACATAACATTTTATTCTTTACAACCATGACATAATCTTGAAGAAATATTACAATGGAAAACTACAAGGATGTTTACTAGTTTCAAAATGTTCATACTTCTCCATAGACTCCAGTTGTGATGACCACAATTTACCATTTTCCCCATCTCTGTGTACTCCTATACCCAAGATTTGTTTTCTTTCTCCTAAATCATTCATCTGAATCATCCTGGTCAACTGACCCTTTAACATGTTAAT
This sequence comes from Picea mariana, assembly GCA_032191745.1. Taxonomy (NCBI): domain Eukaryota; kingdom Viridiplantae; phylum Streptophyta; class Pinopsida; order Pinales; family Pinaceae; genus Picea; species Picea mariana. The sequence goes on from JASDQU011310403.1 coordinate 31,775, forward strand.
CTTAAACATGCTTAGCACGCCATCAACATATAATACTAGAAATATGAATGTACTATTTTCAAACCTCTCAAAATAAACACAATGGCTATATTCACTTCTTAGGAAATTATGGCTTACCATGAAAAGATATAACATCTTGTACAATTTCTTGGGTACCTTTAGGCCATGCAATGATTTTCTGAGTTTGCAAACAAATCTCCCTTTGTGATCTTGAACAAATATTGATTGTTCCATGTACATATCTCTGCTAGTGATGATTATGTGGATAGTAGGATCTCNTATCAATTTTTTAAAAATAATTATTTATTAACTTTATTGATCATCGAGAAACTTTAATAAATAAAATCAATAAATATAAACTTAAATTACAGATTACAAATTTTATATAAATATTGATTTAGAGCACCAACTCTAGGAGACAACAATCCTCTTGTTTTAGGGCACTAACCCTAGGAAGCACCAACTACCTGGTTTTAGGGATCCAACCCTAGGAAGCATCAACTCCCTTGTTTTAGGGCACCAACCCTAGTAAGAACCAACTCCATGTTTTAAACTTTAATTAACAAAGGATATTAATCCTTCCTTGCTCCTCCCTTCCACCCTCACTTTATAAGTATATTTGTCTTTCTTTCTTGGACTTTGCACATGCTTTTAATCTTCGGATGTAGACCTCAAAGACACTTTTCTTTCACCATACTTTTTTGTTTATATAGTATTCCAATAGGTATGAAATTGAACCATTGTGTCTTTTTAATAATGAACCATTGTACCTCTTCATTTAATTAAAAAAAATGGTAACTTTTTTTTTTATTAATTGATTTTTGAACACCAAATTAAACAGTGATTTTCGTACGAAGATTCTTGAGCGATGAAAATGAATTTTAAAATTCTACAACATGGGTTTTTTGTATAACACGCCCAATTAGTTTCTTTTGAGAATTTTCCCCATAAAATGTGTGAGGTGGATGGTACGAGCGGTTCTTTGAAAGAAAATTGCCCATATTTATTGTTGTGGCCTCCTTCCAAACTTGTCAAATGAAGTATCCACTTCAGCAACAGATATTTGGTCACATATCCACATGATCAATATATATGAGTGATAGATATGTCCTTGGTGCTTCTCTTCTTAAGCACCTATTTTTCATGTTCTTAATCCATGTAACCCAATGTTGTGACCACATGATAAAAATGTCGCTTAAACTCCAACTCTCCTAGAGTTTGACCCACCGAAGTGGTCATAAAGTAATGTTGACTGCTTATTGTCGGTTGACAGCTCCCCCTTATGCTATCCTTCCATTGTCTTAATCCAACGATTATGACTTAATCAAGTGTTGAGATGGACGGTCCTTATTTATTTTAGGACTTCGGTACTCCGAGGCTCTGAGATATTACAACTCTAAAATCATTCAACTCCCCTGAAGTTATACCTTCAAAGTGCTTACTCCATCCTTCTACTGCTTGATCTAACGGCTTGCATTACTCCTGAATTCTAGATCTGACGGTTTTAATCTCTCACGATATGACGATTGAGACTTATCTCTCTCAAATTCAGGCTCTACCTCGATCTAACGGTTGAAATTTCTCCTGATATGGATCTAATGAATGTAATAATCCTGACTGTAATGAGGATCTCTTCACTGTTTACGAAATAAAAATTTCATTTGTTCTGTGGGAATTTCAATCCCGATAGAGCTTCTTGTCTAGCCCTCCTCCATTCTGAGCTTTTCGACTTGTGCTTTATTTGTTGTAGTTGAAATCAATGACAATTAATCTTCCAACACCCTTAACCTCATCACTGTAATCAATAAAAATATAAATCTTGCATAAATTCAAAGATTGAAAGTCTGAAAATAACTTATAGCTTACCGGTACCTACAACCCCAACCATTTCTTGTTTATATGATTTTTTGTTGATTCCAAAAAAAATTAGGTGCACTTTCTTTCTTAGATACCATCACAACTCCAGTTGTTTGATTTTTTCCTTCCAACTTATACATATTTCCAACCTTCCTTGCCTTCATGACCATCAAACTTCCCTTGAACACTTGCAATTCTCCACCTTGACCTATAAATTCATGACCACTAGAATCCAACAATCCTAGAGAATTTTTTTTTTCTTTAGTTCAGGTACAGGTATAACATTAGTTAATGTCCTTATAACCACATAAAACATTTTTATTTTCACACTTCCAACCTCGATATTCTTACAAGAATTATCATTACCCATAAGAACAACTCCAGTATCAAGTGCTTGATAAGAAGTAAACCAAATTATATTTGGGAAAATATGGTGTGAGGCACTAGTGTCTAAAATCCATTCTTCATAGTGTTTAGAGACATTACTAATAGACAAGATTTCATCAATCATATCTAGATCTGATTCAACTGCATTTTTCTCTGATTTGGAGTCTTCTTTGGATTCCTTGGACTCATGTAGCTTCCAAAAATCCATTTTAAGATGCCAAACTTTATTACAGTTCCATCATCTTCCTTACCCCTTTCTACTTGTCTATTTATCCATGGATGTTCTACTCAAATATTCTCCTCTTTCTATGGATCGACCTCTATCCACCAATGTTTCTAGTGTGGAGTTTTCAATACTTGATTTTCTCTACACCTCCTTAGACAACAGAGCTCCAACAAAAATTTCAAATTCAAGAGTCTTAGTTGTACTAAAGCTAATGGAAGTAACTAGATTATCCCAAGATTCAGGCAATGAACATAACAATGTTACTGCCTTGTCTTCGTCATTGGATTTAATATCCATGCTATTCAACTAACATATAAGAGTATTAAACACATTCAAATAATTTGTGATTTTTGCAGCTTCTCTTATTTTTAAACTTTATAGCTTCATTTTCAAGTAAATTTGATTCGACAAGGAATTCTTCATATAATGACTTTCCATCCCACTCCATAAGCTTGTTTTTGTTTATTCTTCAATAATGTTAAACATGACATCGTCATCAAGATATAACCGAATTATGTTGAGGGCTCTGACACCCGGGTCTTCCCACTCTTCATTGGTTATAGATGTAGGTTTTTTCCTCCTTCCATCTAAAGCCTTATGCAACCCTTGTTGTACTAACAAATCACATTTTAAGTTTCCACAATTCAAAATTGTTTTTACCATTAAATTTTTCAATTTCAAATTTAGTACTTGTCATCTTTGTCATTAATTCTACACTCACAATCCCTCTTT
>JASDQU011310405.1:0-21156 GCA_032191745.1 Picea mariana
ACAATGCATCATATACCAATGGAACCACATCGATCCATCTTCATCATGTATCAATGACAACTCATTGATCCATCTTCATCTGTGCATTCTCATCAAGGACAATACATATTATATTACATCTTCATCAATCAATCAATCCTTTGACATCAATCAATCACTTGACATCAATCAATGACATTAATCAATCAAACCATCGGCATCAATGACAACATGATCCAACAACTGGAGCAACAAATAATATCATGTCATTATCAGTAATGGAAGCACTTGGGATGAATTGTACCAATTATTATGAAACTGGAGAGAGTATCTATGTAATTAATTCAAGAAATGTCCCAACATATGGAGAAATAAAAGAATTTTCTTCTTGGATAACTACTGCCCCTCATATCACTATTGTTTTGACAATTATAGTGGTTGATATTCCTCGTTCATATGGAGTAGTTCTTGGAAGAGATTGGTATTCACTAATTGGAGGGTACATCATGAATGATGGGAGATGTATGATGTTACCGAACATAGATGGAACAATGGTTAAATTTCCTTGGGAACCCAATAAACCATTTTATTTCAAGAAAAAATAAAATGAATTAATGCAAGATTATATTGATGCTGGTATAGGAAACTATGATGTACTTGACCCAGAGAAACTGACTATTTCAAAACAAGAAGGAAAAAATTATTTTGAAGGATTTTGGAGGATGTCTTTTGATGGAACTTGCTCAAGTTCAGGGAGTGGAGTAGGGATTGTCTTCAAAGGTCCCCATTTAGTTATATATCCTCATCATATCAACTTAAATTTCCTTGTATGAACAATGAGGCCGAATATGAAGCTTTAATACAAGGAATGAGTCTTCCATTTAAAATGAAAATTGAACACTTGATACTTGATCATAATTGGTGACTCTGAACTTGTAATAAATCACATAAGGAAGAAATATGAGATTAAAAAAGAGCGATTATTACTCTATGCCAAAAGAGTAAATGAGTTAATGTATTCCTTTCGTTCATTTAATATATCTTTCATCCCCAGAGAAAGAAATCAAAAACTTGAGTTGCTGCATCTTTGTTTAATCCCAATGATCATAATAAATTTGAAGTCTAGAGTATTTTCAGGCCATCAATACTTGATAATCAATATCATCTGCAAGTATTTGAAAATGATGAACAACTGGATGAATTTCTTGTTGACATAAATGAAAGCCTCGATGATCATGCACCAATCTAAAAAAATTGTATTAATTTTGAGTCTATCTTCACAAGATATGATCAAATCAAAATTCCAAATTTGAAAGAAGAAACATCTACCAGAAAGGTGCAAGAAACTCAAAAAATAATTATTGGCACTAAAGAATCCCCAAAATATATACATCTTGGGACTAGCTGTGCGCAAAAATAAATTGATCAATATATGTCCTTGCTCAAATAATTTTTTGATGTTTTTTCATCGACTTACGATGATTTGAAATAATATGATAAATCAATATTCCAAAATATCATACCATTGAAAGAAGGGACAAAGCCATTCAAATAAAAGATGAGAATAAAAAATCCTAAATTGAAACCCATGGTGAAAATTGAATTGAAAAAATTGAGTAAAGATGGAATAATTTTCCCAATTAGACATTCAGAATGGTCGTCGAACCCTATCATAGTAAGAAACAAAAGTGGAGAGATTCATTTGTGTGTTGATTTTAGAGTTTTTAACAAGGAAAGTATTAAATAAAATTATCCCTTGCCTAACATGGAAATGTTGCTTCAACAAGTAACTGGTTCAACATTGATGTCGATGTTAGATGACCTTTTTGGATGCAATCAGGTGTTGGTTGCAAAATAAGACATACCAAAACTTATTTCCTTACAACTTGAGAGACATATGCTTATACCCACATGCCCTTTGGTTTGAAAATTGTTGGAGCGACTTTTCAAAGGGCTATGGACCATGCCTTCAAAGATCTAATTGGGAAATTCATGGCCGATTACCAATATGATCTCACTATTCATTCCAAAATAAGAGAAAAACACATTGATCATTTAAGATAAGTTTTTGAATGATGTAAATTATATGGAATATCTCTTAATCCAAATAAACGCTTGTTTGCAGTTTTAGAAGGAAAAGTTTTGGGACATATAGTCAGAAAATAATGAATTTATATTGATCCCGACAAATTCAAAGCTATCAATGAATTAAATCCTCCAATTTCAAAAAAAGGGGCACAATTATTCTTTGGAAAAATAATATTTGTAAGAAGTTTTGTATCAGATTGTGCAACAATTGTTAAGCCAATAAATGCATTATTAAAAAGGGATCAAAGATTTGATTGGACCCAAGATATACAAAGAGAATTCACTAATATCAAGCATGAAATTACCAATGCACCTGTGTTGATTATCCCATACTTTAATAAATATTTCATCATATATTCTTTTTCTTCAGAAGATACTATTGATTCTATTCTAACACAAATAAATCTTAAAGGAGAAGAACTCCCAATAAGTTTTATGAGAAAAACTTTGCATGACTATGAACTGAAATATTCAGACATAGAGAAACAAGCTCTTTCCTTAGTTAAAGTGGTGGCTCATTTCATAACTTACATATTGTAATCTAATGTCATAAAATATGTTCCTACTCCTCCATTGAAAATGATTCTCAACCAAAAATTGAGAGAAGGGAAATGAGAAAATTGGTTGGAAAAAATTCAAGAATATGATATTGATATTAATAAATTGAAAGTAGTAAAAGGAAAAGGATTATGCAATCTCATGGTAGGGACTGATTCACTAAATGGGGTCATATCAATTTCAACAGGATCATCTTTGTCAACTCTAGAATGGTACAAGAATATTATTTTCTATTTAAAATTAGGCCAATTCCCAAATGACATGTTTCCAAATGAAAACAGGGCACTAAAAATGAAAATAAATAAATATGTGTTAGTCACCAAAATTTTGTTTCATAGTCATTTTTATGGAATGTTGTTGAGATGTATTAATACAACAAGAGCTCAGAAAGTCCTGGAATAATTTCATGAAGGAAATTGTGGTGGGAATTTTTCACCTACAAATACTGTTGAAAGATTGGTTGTCATTGATGTCAACCCTTGAAGAAATTCGATAGCCCCAAAGGCATCGTTATGGAACCCATAATTGATCAAGGAAAATGGTAATGAAGGATGGTGTAAATGCAAGTAACTCACTCATAGATGGATAGTCCTCATTTTTCCATTTCTCGTGATAGGTGGTATGTCATATGGTTTCTCACAGTTGAGGAGTTATGGCCTTGCGAAGTTAGAAACCCTGAAGAATGGTCAAGAAGCCCCTAGTTGGTTACAAGTCTTTAGTGAAAGGGTAAAGTGGTTGTAACAAGAAAGTATAGAATACCCTAAGATTAAGGAGAGAGGTTACTTATAAAAAGTATAAATACACTTCAAGGAATCATTCACAAGTACATTCACTCACCTATTCTATTGAATATATTCTAATGAACTAGTGATCTATTTAGAGAGTTAGCGACAGAGAAATATTAGGTAGCTATAAGAGAGGAGTGCAGGAGTTTTGGGTTTGTAGAGGAGAGAAACGTTTGTTGAGGAAACCCTAGTTTGGCTGGCCCCTGCAGGTCATACCACTAATGTCCCATGAGGCACCCCCGTGGGTTCCTTAGGGCTCGTCACACTAGGCCCCACGTGAGAGGATGTCCTAGTCCCATGAGGACAAGAAAAATTTGGGGGTTATGCTAATACTAGGTCCCATAAGTTAGAAGTGAGCTTACATGTCATATCTACTGTGTATTAGATCAGCTGTAGAGGTATTGGCATGCTTATGTGTTTGTTGTGATGGTTATACTTGGTCATGGTATGATACATGCTTGAGTTATGGTTGGTTTGGCACATTGTTGAGGTACATATTGGCTACATGGTTGATATAGGTATATTACTGTATTTGGTTATGACATGAATGGTATGGTTCATGTTTGAGTTGTGGATGTATGGTTGAGGTATACACTTGATGTATGATGGCATATGCATGTGGAACATGATTTGGTTCTTTGAGGCTCTTCATTGATGGTATGGTACATGTATATACATGATTGATGCTATGGTATATGGTACTAAATTTATATGTGGTTGTTGTTATAGTACATGATTTATGATGTTATGGTATCTACACTTGGCATATCTTATGGTATATGATTAATGCATTGTTGGTACATAGTTGATGCATAGTATGGAACATGTTTTGGTATAGAAGGTTGTTGATAGAATGACAACTACATGTTGATGGTACAGTGACAATGTCAGTTTGACAAGTTACATGTTGATGTGATAGAGTCATTGACAGTGGCAGTGATAGATATTGTGACAGTGACAGTGATAGTGACAATTGTAGTGACAATTGGTATCCATTTATATTTCAAGGTGGTAGGATGGGGCAAGGAAATGGGGTTGTATCCTCCTTTCGATTGGTTCTATAAACACAGGGAGTTGGATATTCCTTCAGGTTGGAGCCTGAGAATCAGGGGGTTATAGACTCCTTTTGGTTGGATCCATAGAATTCAGGGAGTTGTAGCTTCCTTTAGGTTGGAGAATGTAAATAGGGGTTCATAGAATCCCTCCAGTTGTAGTTGGATAATTTGGAAGTTGGTGCTCCCAATAAATGTAATCTTTGATACATAAGAAAACATTCCATGCTTTTCTCCCATTTGGGTTTCCATGTAAATTCTAGTGTACTATGTGTTTGATGTGATGTCATGCTGCTTATGTTTATACTCTCATGATACATTGATGATATAATGCTAATTGATACATTGATATACTGCTAATTAAATTGAAGATTATATACTGTGGTTAAAAATGATGAAAGTGCTAATACCGATTCACCCCCCCTCCCATTATTCCAATAATTGGTATCCGAGTAGGTCCTTTAAAAGAAAATCTAACCACTAGAAGGAGATCATGGAATACACTAATATTGGAGTACCACAGTCTGATGTCCATAACTATGCCTTCTAGAGTAGAAGGATGAAAACGTATGTGAAGGCATAAGGATTTGATGTCTGGTGAGCAGTAGTAGATGGATACAATGCACCAACCACTCCACCAATAGAAAAGGATGGAAATAAACTTTAAGAGAAAAATTCAAGGGCCAAAAATTCCATTATGAATGGTCTAATTGAATCAGTATATGTCAAGGTTATGCACTGTGATTCCACAAAACAAGTGTGGGACAAACTTTCGAATATTTATGAAGGTGATGCCAAGGTCAAGGGAGACAAACTTCAAACCTTAAGAGCCAAGTTAAAACAATTGAAGATGAAGGAAGATGAAGAAGTTACCGCCTACTTTCTACAAGTTGATGAAATAGTCAATGCCATTAAAGGTTTGGGAGAATAAATGAAATAACTAGTCATTGTTCAAATAGTACTAAGATATTTACTTATGATATATGACCTGAAGATTTCATCCTTGGAAGAAAGAGTAGCCATAACTACACTGAGCATGGACGAGCTACATGGGATACTCATAGCCTACAAAATGAGGATAGAGCAAGGAAATTAAGTTAAAAAGGATGCAACATTCAAGGCATCCAGGAAGTCAAAGAAGAAAACCAAGATAGAGTAAAAAGAATATTGTAGTTGTAGCGATGACTTAGAGGAAGATGAAGAAATGAAAAACTTCGTAAGAAAGTTGAAAAGAGGAATCGACAAGTACAAAGGTATGATTCCATTGAAAAATTTTAATTCTGGTGGCATTGGTAATTTTGCTTCTAAATATCCTTACACTAAGAATAAAAATAGCGATGAAGAAGATGCTCCTAAGAAGAAAAAGAAAATTCAAAAAGGAGATCAAAGAAGAAACANATTTTATACTCAAGGGAAGATAATTCATCATCAGACAAGGATGATGATAATAAAAGTGATTTATAAAAAGTACTCTTCATGGTAGTTGAAGATGATGAAGAAGATTATGAAGAATAAGATGAAGTCGATATCAGAGCAGAACTAGTCAGTTCCTTATACTAACTAAGGAAAGAAAGAAAGAAAAACAAGTCGCTCAAGGGATAACTAAATATGAAAGAAAGATCTCATAGTTCCAACTCATAAGAAGTCAATTAAATGATCACAAAGTTAAATATCCAGGTAGAAGAAGATAGAATAATTGAAGAAGCACTTAGAAATCAGTTGGAAGAAAAAGAAAAGATGATTGAAAGGTTGGAAGAATAAATAGTCACTCTTAGAAAAGATCTCCAGAAGAAAGATATGCAACAAAAAAACACTAAAATATTGCATGAGTTCATCAACATTTAGAGACCATACTATGACAAAATTGGGATAGGATATAACCAAATGCAAACTGAGAAAGGTTCAAGCTCCAAGAAAACAAAACTAGAAGTAGCACAAAGAAACTATGCATAAGTGATCAGAGGTTCTCTTAATAAGGAAGAAGAAAAAAGGACCCAAGAAGAAAATCACACAGAAACTGCATCATCTAGAAGATACAAATTTCAAAATCAGCAACAATTAGTAGACTTCATAAGACAAACACCATTCATAAGATATTTTACCTCCAGGTATCAAACTATTTTTCTTGTCTTATGTTATTCACGTAATAATTTTGGAGACAAAGCTGTGAACTGTAGAGAAAATTCAAAGAACAAAAGAAACAATGAAGGCTACTCAAATAATATTTATCCAAGAAGGCCTTATGAAACACTGAACATAAACTACAACAATTTTGGATCATTGAGTAATGAAGTGGAATGTTACAAATGCAACAACTTTGGACACATGGCCAAACATTGTAGATTATTTGATCCCCCAAGAGAATCAAAACATAATACAAATAGTTATAAACATGAACCACAAAAGATATGGATAAGAAAGTAGAATCAATTCAACACTGAAGAATGCTTGATTTCTCTACAAGATCAACACAAGAAAAGTGGGTGGTATGTTGACAATGGTTGTTCAACGAATATGACAGGTGACAAGACCAAATTTATTTCCCTGAATAAGGAACGAGATGAATCAATTTCATTTGAAAATGATAACTCAACCAAAATTATAGGAAGAGGCACAGTCAAGATTGGAGGCAAAGATGCCAAGGCAGACAATGTTCTACTAGTTTAAGATATGAAGCATAGTCTACTCAGTGTAAGTCAAATGTGTGATCAATGACACAAACTCTTGTTTGACTCAGAGAAATGTGAAATAAGGAAGGAAGGATTAGATGAGTTGGTGGCTAAAACTATAAGAACCCCAAACAACATATATGTCCTTAATGGAATTGGGAAGGAACAATGTTGTATAGGAAAGAAAAATTAAATTTGGCTCTGGCACAAAAGCATGGGTGACATGAACTTTGATAATCTTGTCAAAGTTAGTAGAAAGGAAGAAGTAAGAGAAATGACTGAGATTTCAAATCCAACAAATAATTTATGTAAGCATTGTCTACAGGGAAAACAAACTAGGACCAATTTCAAGTCAAAAGAGTACTCTACGTTAAAACCATTAGAAATTGTGAATACCGACTTGTGTGGACCAACGAGAACAATGGAAATGAACGACGAACAATAATTTATGGTATTGGTTGATGAGTAAACAATAATGATTGTAGTTAGATTTCTCAAGATGATGTTAGAGGCATTCACAAACTTCAATATATACAAAGAAATTGTTGAAACTGAGAAATACTTGAAAATCAAATGTTTAAGATCAGATAATGGTGGAGAGTTTACTTCAAAAGCGTTTTCTGATTTATGTGGCGAACATGGAATAAAAAGGAAACTCTCAACAACCAGGACACCACAACAAAATGGAGTCGGTGAAATAAAGAAAAAAACAATATATGAAATGACCAAAACCATGTTTAAAGATTCCAAGTTGGGTGACGTCTTTTGGGTACAGGAAGTACATACAACATTTCATACTCATAATAGATGAATTCTTAGAAGAAACATCGATAATACTCCCTATGAGATATGTAAAGGAATATCAACTAATGTGAATCATTTCAAAGTATTTGGAAGCAAGTGCTACATCATAAGAGAATATGGCAGGATTGGAAAATTTGACTCCCGAGTTGACAAAGGAATATTTTTCGGGTACTCAAGAAAGAGCAGGGAATACAAATACTTTAATCTGAGACTCAAAAAAATCATGGAAATCATCAATGTAACGATTGATTTGAAAGATGTACGAAAGGTCAAATAAGGAAGCAAAGATTTAGAAGAGTAGAATGACGAAGAAGATCTAAAAGAAGAAGAAGTAGAACAAGAAACATAAGAAGAAGTAGAACAAGAAACATAAGAAGAAGAAGAGAATACAGAAGCAGACCAAGAGGAATATGAGAAACAAATAACTCCTAAGACACCTAGCCGATGAGTGGAGAAAAATCATCCACTAGAGCATATTATTGGGAATAAAGATGCAAGAGTTGAAACCCAAAGAAGGATACATTCACGAGAACAACAACACCTATGAGTGTTATACACAATTGAACCAAGAAGTTTTGAAGAAGCTAGAAAAGACCCACACTGGATCAAGAATATGTATGAAGAATTGGATCAGATAGAGAAGAATAATACATGGGAACTGGTTCCAAGGCCACGGAACAAGAACATGATTGACACAAAATGGGTATTCAGAAACAAACTGAACAAAGATGGATAGGTTACCAGAAACAAGGTAAGATTAGTATGAAAAGAATATACTCAGGTTGAAGGCATATATTTTGAAGAAACCTTTTCCCCAGTTGCCAGGATGGATGTTAAGGAATATCATATGGATGTTAAGTCAACCTTTATCAATGGATAATTAGAAGAATAAGTCTACATCAAACAACCATAAGGATTTATACTATCATAAAATAAAGATTATGTGTGCATAGTGAAGAAAGCACTATATGGACTGTAGGCACCCAAAGCATGGTATTCAAGATTGGACAGGTATCTTCAATAAAAAGGATTTAGGAAGAGAAATGTAGACAACAATATCTACATAAAAGTGGATTGAAACAATATATTGATCATTGAAGTTTATGTAGATGACATTATCTTTGGAGGTGATGATGATAGGATGAGTCAAGAGTTTTCCAAACACATGAAAAATGAGTTTGAAATGTCTCTACTTGGTGAGTTGAAGTTCTTCTTGGGATTACAGATATGTCAGCGTGATAAAGGCATTTTCATCTCTCAGACCAAGTATATCATAGAAATGATAAAGAAGTTTGGAATCAAAGATTGTAAACTAGTGAGTACTCCTATGCAAATCAATTGCAAGTTAAGCAAGGATGATGCTTCTAAGTATGGAGATCAAAGACTCTATATATAAATGATTGGTATCTTACTCTATGTGACATTGTCTAGACCGGACGTGATGTAGGTAGTTGGATAGGTTGCAAGGTTTCAAGCAACACCAAAGGAAACACATGTTAAGGTAGTAAAGAGGATATTCAGATATCTCAAAGGGACATAAGAATTTGGATTATGGTATCCAAAAGGGAATGATTTATCTTTGGTCGCTTACATGGATGTATATTGGGTAAGTTGTATTGACGATAGAATAAGTACATGTGAGAAGATTTCTACTTAGGTTGTTTTCTGGTATCATGGTTGAGCAAGAAAAAATCATCAATATCTTTGTACACAACAGAAGCAACATATATTGTAGTGCAAACATGTTCCACTCAAGTTCTCTGGATGAAAAATACCTTACAGGATATACAAGTGAAGTATGATTGATGCAGGAGCATCATCAGCAAGCACACATGGAGAGACAACTTAGCGCCTTAGAATCATTTTTGAATCTTAACCACTAGCATTTCCTGAAAATCTTTTTGAAATGATCGAAAACTAAAGAATATCAAACGCTTGAGAGATGAATGATCAAGAGTGATTTGGGAGTTTCACTCCTAGTCTTGAATGTAACAGAACTTAGGTAGCAGTTAGGTTTTTTTTTGACTAGACGAGTAGTTGGGGGGGGGACCCTAAGAACCCTCTGAGATAAATAGAGGTGTTGTAGGCCCAAATGAGGATGTTGCAAGTTAGTAGAAGTTTGCTGTGATTTAGTTGTTGTTGAGTTTTGTTGTTGTTTATCATAGCTATATCCATTTAATTTTGAATGAATATATAATAGAGGAAAATTGATCCAATGCATGGTGTTGCTATTGTTTACAATTCTCTGTTATTGTTGTTTTCATGAATGAATGAGTTATATTATTGAGTATATGAAACTGTAAAGTGTTTAGATAAGTTTCAGTTGTTCTCTTCCTTGAGTTCATGCAAGGTGTTCACAGTCATCCGCAAGAACTTAAGTCTTGCGTGAGAATCTACTACAATGAGTGACATAGTCTGTTTCGACTCATAAGCTCAAAAGAGATAGCGTAAACTTTAATTTGCAAGGAGTGCAAAGTGACTTCTACAAGGTGTGCACAATCATCCGCAAGAACCTAAGTCTTGCAAAAGAATATGTTGTACGGAGTGCGCAGATCTAAAATTTGACTAAGTGTCGATGTAACTCTTTAAGGAGTTAAAGGAGTAGAAGGAGAGAAAGNCCATCCAGGAGGGAATAGGATCATTCCAGACCGTTGGATCTGGGCAAAGCGCACGAGCATTAAGTCTCTACGTGCATATAGAAGCGAATATTCTCCGAAGTCCCGAGGAGACCAGGGAGCGTCCATCATCCAAAAGGACAGGTGGCGCAAGATCCATAACTCCAGAGCAAAATCACTTCAAGAGTTTTGTGGATAAGGAGAAAGTGAAAATCACTGAACAACGGACCATCATTCATTTCGGAGGAAAAACTATCTGAGAGGAGAAATTATTCAACGTTTTGACGTCATAAGGCACAAGGAGTTGTGTCATGTAGACGACCAATAGAAATCATCGAGGACAAAAGGATTGATCTGGATCATCCGTTCAATCAAAGTCTGTGGGACGTCGATCTGAGACTTCGGGGAAAAGTCCCTTCAAGGGTTCCAATTTAGGAGTTGAAATTCCTGAACCCCGAAGAGCCAAAGTAAATTGTAGTAGTCCGATTCAGAAGGACTCGCGACAGAGATCTGTGAACTCTGGGTGAAAACACTTCGGGAGAAGGTGTGTGTAAGAGATGGGACTCTCGAAGTCTGAAGAGCCGAAATGAACCACAACCATCGATCTGTGAGGGACACGCGTTGACAGATCGTTGTATTCGGGTGAAATCTCTCTGGGAGAAGGCGAAGACTGAGAATTGGAAATCCCCGAAGCCCGAATAACTGAATTGGTTTGTGGCCGTCGATCTATGGGAGACACACGTCAATAGATCGTGAGCTCCAGGTGTAATAATTGCGAAGAAAGTAAGGTTTGAGAGTTGAAAACTTCAAAATTCAAATTGCCGAAGCAAATGACGACTGTTGATTTGAAAGGGGCATGCATCAACACATTGCGGAGACCTAGGAGGGCATGATCTAGAGAGAAGGAAGGAAATGCGACAAATCTGAACCACTTATCGAGAGGCTCCATCCGAGATTACGAGATCAACGATCATGCAGGATTGCGGGGACAGAAAGTGCTCAGAATTTAAAAATTTGAGAGTGGGTTGTAATCAAAACCACGATATTGCAATAAGGATGCGTGGCGATTGGTAGTGAATTGCAGGGAGAAAAGTGGGTTGATCCCAAACCACTCTTGGCCATGCCTGCAATCGTGTGTTTTATGAAAAGACATAGCCTGAGGTTACATATGAAAAGGGCTAACTAAAGAGGAGCTAGCGGCGGAACCCTGATAGTTTAGCAACGCGAAGGGAGAGGTTGCGGGTGCCACATAACCTGCACCAAAAGAATGAAAGGACCTGTGTTTAATTACAAGCAAGACCATTAAGGTTTCAGAGAGCCGATTCAACTTTGAGAATCGAATATCCTTGACCAGGAGGTCGAGCAGTGCCGAGGAGAGAAGGGGGTTCTGCATCAATGATGAGCCCATTTCCATACTATGTGATAACACCAGTTCTATCAGTATCTCTAAGAATCCAGTGACACATTCCAAACTGAAGCATATTCCGATCAATTTTCACTTTCTACGGGAATAGGTTACAGAGAAGAACATCAATCTAGAGTAGATTGGGAAAAAAGAACAAATTGCAGATATCTTCACCAAACCCATTTCGAGGGAGACTTTTGAATATCTTCAATAGAAACTTGGAGTATTTTCTACCCCTCAATGATCCACACAGCATCAGACACATTCAGACAGGGGTAGAGACGCAAGAGATTTGAATAATACAAGTAAATAATCTTTTGAATTCTTTTCATATACATCAGAGTATTACACGAGGAATCACCATTAAGAGAAAGTAGAGGTTTGCAAATAGGGGGAGAGAGAGAGAGAACAAAGGAGAATTACCTTTTTCCATTGATGTCAATGGGGGAGAGAGAACAAAGGCATATAAACAAAGAATAGATGCATGAATATTGAGGGAGCAATGGTCTCAGGGGGAGAAATGGTCACAAGGGGAGCATGAGCAGGAACATGAGTGTTACCATGCCATCAATGCCAAAGGGGGAGATTTCTGAAATATTGGTTGTCATTGATGTCAACCCTTGAAGAAGTCCGATATCCCTAAAGGCATGGTTATAGAACCCATATTTGATCAAGGAAAAGGGTCATGAATCATGGTGTAAATGTAGGTAACTCACCCATGGATGGATATCCATCGTCATTCCATTTCTAGTGATAGGTGGTATGCCACGTGGTTCCTCATGGTTGAGGAGTTATGGCCTTGCGAAGTTAGAAGCTTCGAAGGATGTTCAAGAAGCCCCTAGTTGGCTACAAGTATTTAGTGAAAGGGTAAAGTGGTTGTAAGAAGAAAGTATAGAATCCCCTAATATTAAGGAGAGGGGTTACATAGAAAAAGTATAAATAGAACTCAATGAGTCATTCACAAGTACATTCACTCACCTATTCTGTTGAATATCTTTTGGTTAACTAGTGATCTATTTGGAAAGTTAATGACAAAGAAATATGAGGTTGCGACAAGAGAGGAATGCAGGAGTTTCAGGGTTACAGAGGAGAGCGAAGATTGTAAAGACCCTCCTGAACATCAATGTATAAAAACACAACGAATGTAGCATTTTTTTTTGTCATACATTATATTCAAATAAAAACATTAATTCAATTCCTTTTCTAATTATTTCATTTAATATAAAACAAATTAATATTATTAGTAATATTTCTTGACTTTCTAATTCATTAAATATAAATCATTTTAATTTATTTAATTCACTTTTTTTTTTCTAATTCATTAATTAAAAATTAATCTAATAAAATCATGAATCATAAGGATCTCATTATAAATAATCAAATAACTGACATTTAATTCATTATATAAAACCATAGAGTATAAACATTCAAACCATATTAGTATTCCTTCCCTATATGACTTAGATCATTACATTCTAATATATTCAAACCATATTAATATTCCTTCCAAATATGACTTAGATCATTACATTCTAATAGGATTAAGGTTAAGGTGTCAGGAGCCAATCACGAGGAGCCAAAATGCATTCAAATGTTACTGCCATACAAATTCTGGAAGTTGTAAGGTCTCGTTGAATCTCAACTTCTTCAATTCAGAAGCGACAGAGGACGACAATGCACGCAATGGGAATGGAAAAGGAATCGAGGAAGAAGCAGATACGATACCCAAAGTAGAGGCTTGGGTTTGGATTGGCACTGAAATTTAATATGGTTGTTCACCGTAGAAATTCCATAGATTTTTTTTTTTGAGATCGACAAAAATTACAGCATAACTATAACACAATATAATATTAAAAAAATCTAATATTCAGATATAATGAAATCATTCAAAACTGATGACATGTATATATAGAGAAAATATTAATTCTACAAAGTTTCACATCATTTCATGTATATTTGAAATTTTACAATCTTCATCATACTAACTCACCAAATTACACTTGATCCAGAGACTATTTAAAACAATGACTACAATTTACATGAAGTTTATCTCAATTCATTCTTGCTCCATGCAAAATTTAAAAAATAGTATATATATAAATTATAGAAAAAAATGTCTCGAATCAACCATTACTTCACACACATTTTTCTTTGAAAACATGTATCTAATTAAGAAAAACTGTCTAGAACTATAATCATTCTGTCGAATGATAAATCAGTATTTTGGATCCACTTTTCATAATTGTTAAAATATCTAGAATAGTCAAAATATCGTAACCGGAAAAAAAAATGATGATGAATGCTAATTTTCGATCCGGAGATTTGCGCTAATCCTTCCTTTCTTTTCAATTCAAATACTTCACCGGTACCTTCCAACCAATGCTAGGGGTACTCTTCTTTCGTCTTATCCCCCCGAGCTACAAAGAGGCCACATACAGAATCTCAAACCAAAACTAGCTCAAGTTTTCCCTCGCAAAGAGAGGCTTCCACCTCTTGTACAAGGTTGTAGCCAAACTCACACAAGTAAACTTAGTCACAAACAAATTTGAAAACATTTCAGTCATCAAGCAATAGGGTGTCTTTCATTCTTCCTCACCTTTCTTTTATAAAATATTTCTCTTGACACTTGTCTTCTCATGTAATATTAGATAATTTGTAAATAAAGTTTTAGAGATTATTCACCCTAAACACATGTCACTTTCCCCCCAAGTTGCACATGTTTTAATTTATTTTAATTAAATAAAATATGTATTTTTCCTCACATCCTCAAATTAGTTCCTAGAATTTCTCCTAGTTGTCCCTTAGTTCCCCAATTTATCTTTTATTGTGTTTTCTAACTAATTTACAGTTTGAATTTGATTACGACTCTTCTTTTAGTTAGGCTTTAGAGTCTATATTGACTTAGGATTCTAACTCTATGTTGACAACCCATTCTCTCATGAAAACAATTTATTTTAATTAATATTTTCTTTTATTAAATTCATGCAGACATTGTGCACTTCTTCATTTTATTCCTATTCTCCCTTTACTAGTTTTTATTAATCCAAAATTTCCCTTAACTCATTTCTATAACTTGTTTAGGCATAAAAATCTATACTTAGGTTTTTATTATGTTCCCTTTCATAATTTTAAAATAAGATTATATAAATTAACATTCTCTTTTCTATCAATTTAAATAATTGTTTCATTCTCTAAGGTCTCTAGATTTGTATTAACTCATTAAATTATTCATGCGACATGCCCTTCAAGACCCACCTATGTGCTCCATGGGTGCCATTTGCCATTTGACTTAGTTTGGAAGTTGTCTGACGCTTGGAGTCAATACTCCACTTGTCGACCTTGTGTGAGACTAATGGCTTACTGAGGAATACAAAATTCGTCTTATCGCACACCCCTCATAAATTCTCATGAGCGATTGTCTCAGTCTGCCCTCACGACATGGTGAACCTCTCAGGAAAAAGGTAGTCATTAACCTTCAGTTCAGGTCATGACGAGAGTGTTAGTAGGTTGTGAGAGAGACATTGCCACAACTCTTCCTCATTTATATGATATATGTGTATGAACCATTTACTCCATATGTGAGTCAGATTAAACCAACATCATCATGTCTTCATCCACTGACAAAAATAATATTAATAACTCATATACATGAAATCCATAACCAAAATAATCATAATACATGCGTAATAAAACAAGCACTCATAATAAAATTCTATAGTCCACTCCCTGACTCAATCCAGAGTCTAAGGAAGTCTGTCGATGCTTTCAACATTCTGATCACGTCGCGTTTCCTACACAATCGAGAAACCTCATCATAATACATGTACATGCTATACATCAATATTAATAACATATCAAAATTTAAATATTAAAGAATATCATAATCACATAAATCAAATAGATAATCATAATGTACCATGTTTAATTGGATCATTTGCATGCAAGTGTCCTCAAAGAATAATTAGTGTTATGAAAATGTAGTCGGTGAAAATCTGGATGTTACATACACCCCTTGTTGTTTTAAACTTTGTCCCGAAGTTTGTACAATATAACAATAAAAGCAATAAATATAGCTGCTACTAATCTATATATCAAATTATCAAATTAAATAAGGAAATTGTTGATGCATATCATATGGATCCTCCCAAGTAGAAGAATGTGGGCTATAACTGTCCCACTGAACCTTGACCTGATCGACCAATCGACACTGTAGTTGTTGAGTGTGATGGTCCAATATGCCGATTGGATCTGCTATGAGAGCACCCTCATCCGATACCTGCAATGAACTCAAATCAATAACATTTGAAGGATCTAAAATATAATGACATAAATATGAAGCATGAAACACGATGTGCATACACCTCAAAGAATTAGGTAAGGCTAGTCAGTAAACTATGGGTCCTTTTTTTTCTACAACCTCGAAAGGTCCCATGGGTTTTATGTGACTTCAACCACAAAAACACTTTATCCCCAACCTTATAACTATGGTCAATATGATGCACATATGCATAAGTATTTTTTCAGTCTCGCGCTTCCTTAATCCTTTTCCTTATTGTTCACATATAATCCTCCATTTCCTGAATCACTTCTGGTTCCACCAAGACCCTATCCTCTAGTCGAGCCCAACTCAAAAGTGTCTGACACGGTCGTCCTTATAAAAACTCAAAAGGTTCCATCTTTATCGAACTCTCATAACTGTTGTTGTACGCAAATTATACCAATGGTAAAAATTATTCGCATCGTTTCTATTGATCCATCATACATTCGAAGCATATCTTCTTAAATTTGATTCATTATTTCAATTTGTCCATCTGTTTTGGGGTGATATGTTGTACTAAAATTTAATTTCATGCCCAAAGCCTCTTGGAAACTAGTCCAAAAATGTCTAGTGAATACATATCCTCGATCAAACATTATCTTTCTTGGTACACCATGCAATATCACAATTTCATTAACAAAATTTCTAGCTATGTCAAGTGCTTGATATGTCGTACGAACTAGGATAAATGAACACTCTTCGTCAAAGTGTTGACAACTACAAATATATAATCGTGTCTCCTTGCCGTCGATGACAATCCAACAATAAAATCCATCGATATGACTTCCCATTTCAATTTAGGAATCATATGTGGTTGTAATAATATCGGTGGATGTCTATGTTCATCCTTCACTTGCTGACATCCGAGACATCTCAACACATAGTTAAGTATATCATATTTCATCCCCTTCCAAAAGAATATTGGTTTAATATCTTCTTTCATTTTTTTGACCCCGGGATGAGCTATATACACTGCTCGATGAGCTTCGTTCAAAATTAAATTTCTTAATTTGTCATTTGGTGGTACATAAATTCTGCCATTTTATCTTATTATCCATTCATTGTCTAAAGAATAGACCTCATATATCGGTACCATCATGGTATCTTGTCTAATGTTGTCTTTTACTTCCTTGTACCAGTCATCATCAATATGTAGTGCTAAAAGAGTTTCTTGAAGATTCGTCTTTAAGGGTATTACTGAGAAAATGTGAGGTATTTGACTCAATGAATCTGCTACTTTGTTAATTGTTCCCTTAATGTACGTGATCTCAAAATCATACTTAAAATTTATGACCAACATCTTTGTCACACGTTCAAGCCACTATGAGTAAAAATGTGTTGTAATCCACTATGATCAATTGTCAACTCGAATTTCTGTCGAATAAGGTAATGTCTCCAAACTCGTAAGGCATAAACAATCACTAATAATTCCAAATTATGTGTTGCATAATTCTCTTCATGCCTTCTTAGTTTTGTTAAAATATACATGATAACTTGACCTTCTTGCATTAGTACTCCACCCAACCCTTCCTTGGATGCGTCATTGCATACCAAGAATTCCTTTTCCATATTCAGAACTTTCAATATCAATGACATCATTAATAATTCATTAATCTTCTAAAATGTTTCCGCACACTTCTCTAACTAGAAAAATTTCTTATTCTTCTTTTGCAGTTTCGTAATTGGGTTTGCTATTTTTTAAAATCCTTCTGTGGAGTGTCGATAGTAACCTGCTAATCCCATAAATATACATACCTCTTGCACGTTCGTCAGTGTTGTCCATTCCATAATATCGTCTACCTTCGTTGGATCCACAATGATACCTTATCCATAAATAATGTGTCCCAAATAGTGAATCTTTGTTTGATAAAAATAACATTTCGATAACTTTCCATACAACTTGTTTTCCCTTAAGCACTGCAAAACTAATCTTATATGTTCGTCATGGTCCTCTTTTATCCGAGAATAAATTAATATATCATCAATAAATAACTATATGAACTGGTCCAAGTATTCCCGAAACACCCCATTCATTAAACTCATGAATACACCAGGGGCATTTGTCAATCCAAATGGTAATACAATAAATTCGTAGTATCAAAATATTGTCTTAAATGTTGTTTTAGGAATATCTTCCTCTTTGATTCACAATTGGTGATATCCTGATCTCATATCGATCTTCGAAAACACTATCTCTCCCTTCATTTGATCAAATAATTCATCAATTCTCGATAATAGGTACTACCTTGTTGATAACTATGAAGACCAATACATGATATGGACCACACTGCAGCAAGAGAAGAGCCAAACAATGTCGGAGTTCAAAACTACTTTCCATACCTTGTGCACCAAGTTGGGTATTAAAGAATCCAAGCGACATATGGTTGTGAAATACCGTGGGGCTCTGCATAGGTACATCCAAACCAAAATGTATTTCCTAAACATATCATCATTGGGAGCTGCCTATCGATATGTTGTCAAATTCCAGAAAAAAATTAGGCACCAAAACAAATGGGAATTTGGGTCTGCAAATCTGCAACAACCAAAGCATGGTAAAGACGACCCTAACCAACAACCTCTAGACAACTAGTCTAAGGAACATGAAAAGAAGGGTAAAGGAAATACGAAGAATGACACTTGGAAGTGGTGTGGATTCCACAAAATCCCTTAGAACAACACTGATGGATGTCACTCAAAACAGTCATTAGTGGTCGAGGTCAAAGACATAGAGCCAAACCCTGATTCATAATCCAATCCAAAAAATATTGAAAACAAATAGATCATCGATGCAGACCCCATGCTACTGTCATGACCATAACAATTCAACCAGAAGAACCAATAGATCCTGAAGAGGGGGAGCACCTCTTCCATTCACAGATGTGGGTGAAGGGGACCCTGTTTCATTTCATTGTTGATAAAGAGAACCATAAAAACCTCATCTCATCTAAGTTCGTCAAACCATTGGGGTTCTCAATAAAACCACATTTGTAGCCATACAACATTGGGTGGCTTCACTAGGGACAAGATCTCCATGTCAGCCAATAGTGCCTCCTATTCTATGGCATCCACCCCTTCAAGGATGAGGTAGTGTGTGATTTTTCCCCTCTTGACTTATGTGATGTTGTTTTGGGCCAACCATATATGTGGAAACCTCATGCTATCAATGAGTCTAGACCCTATAGTGTCATTATTACTCTGGGAGGTCAGCTCTAAAGGATACCAGAGGTAGTTCCGACTATTGTTCCAAAAAAGTGCTGCAAAGTAATCTATCATACTGCAAAATTCATCCTCTTCACATTCTGTTCAAAGGATGCACATAAGACCACTACAACCAATGTAACCTCAACACCTTCTATCCAGCAAAAAAATGATTTTCGAAGAGAAATAAGATATTGTTTCTTCGCCTACAATGGTTCCTACACAATTCCCCGTCAAACCCAAAGACAACAGGTTGGTGGAACAAATTCAACCACACCAACAACATGTTCGTGACAACCTTCCATAGACCAAGCAACACAACTTATCCAACAAGGCACGAAACTCACCAAGATTCAAATTCAGAAAATGCTTCCCCCTCTTCCTTGTGAAGTCAACACAATGGATACCATTGCTTCCTAAGGGGGGAGGACTGATCCAGGTGGATATTGGTGGCCACCCACCTATTCCAACTAGCTCCTCTTGTCATATTTTAGTTCAACATGTTCTTCTGTACTTCTTTTTAATTTTGGGTTCTACACTTATGGAGTTGTCTGAAGCCCTGCACATCTTCCATGTGGAGACTGGTGGTCTCCCACCTAATTCAACTTGCTTATTTTGGAAGTTTTCATGTCAACACATATTTATGTACTTCCGGGGCAGTTTTGGGGCCCTAAACAATGTTTTTTTGGCGTTCCATAGTTAAACTGTAGACAGAGTCAAAGTTTGATGGCATAATGTGTAGTTCTCGAAAAAACCTTTCTAACGGTCTATCAAGCGAATAAAATGATGATCGTATGAAAAATTTACAACCCCATGAAGTTAATGTACTAGCTTACCCAAACAGAGCCCACATGCATTTTTGCATTTCATCTCCTATGGTTAGGTTTTTGGATGTCTAGGGTTTTGGCATTCATGTTTTCCATAAAAGGCCCTTAAGAACCTCATTGTAATCATCTTCTTGCAAATGAGTGCAGCCGTTGCATCTCTTCTCAAAGACAAGCGACCATCATTATAACAAGCTTATTTTCCATTGCATTTTACAGTTTTAACACATTTTCTTATTGAATCAAAACTAGTTTTAATGTATCTCTGTTATTCTTATGTTTTTGTGTTAAGAATAATAATAATCTATATTCACTTCGTTCTTCTCATAAAATCCGGATCAAAATCTTAGAGATACTCCTTTGTTTTTCCCTACAATTACTTTCATTTGTCCCAAATCATCATTTAAGTTTAATCTTTTCATCTTATAGTTAAGTATCACATCATGCGATTCTAACCAGTCGATTCTAATCAGAAAGTCATAGGATCCCATGGTTGTGACAAAAAGGTTTACACAATCAACAAATTCACCCAAATTAATGTTACAATCCTTAACCTTTCCTCCAACCTTTTGCTTGACTCCAGATGCCATTTCTACATATCTAAATGTGTCTTAGTTGACTACCTTCACCTTAATTATTTTGAGTGTAGAAGTAGAAATGAAAATCTCATTAGCTCTTGGATCTATCAAAATACTAAACTGATGATGTTCTATCATACCCGACGTATCGAGCACTATAGAATGATGCTCGACCAAACAATTATTCACCACTTCATGAATCCTATGGGCCTTTCCTAGCTCCTACTATCGTCTATCCTGCTGATCCAGAATTTCTCACCTTTTCAATAGGGAAATCTATTTG
>JASDQU011310406.1:3499-14283 GCA_032191745.1 Picea mariana
ATACCTCATGGTGACAATGGCTTACCGTCTCCCATACTCTAGGTCGCTTGAATGTGATGAGCTTTGGTTGATCTGTGTTGGAAGGAAAATGAGGGGGGCTGCTGGGCCGCCATCTGTGGACATGTTGATCATCATCATCATGGTGTAGATCATGCTCTCCATTGCGGGCCTCGAGACATGATTTCCTCTAGTTACCCCTAGGCATGGGGGGATAACAGGCCCATAACCCCTCTTGGGGATGACACACTCCTATTGAGTTGTGTATAAATACACAACTCACCTCTCATTTATAATATCATCTTGTGGTGATCTATTGATTCATTCTTTAACCTACGAGCATCATATATTATTGCATCCTCTTGTTCTTGGCTGCCATTGTGCTTGGTTATGATTTATCCTTCTCACTACAATGATCTTATGGACCCTCTCTCTAGATTACTTGTGGTCAATGCTAGTGCTCCTCTTATGGGTTATTTCTCTTGCTAGTGCACTACACTAGCATTATTTCTATTTCTAGGGCCGTGTTAGTGCTCACTCTTTTCTCCTTGTATATTGCAGGATTTAGGGTTTGCTTGTTGGTTCGATTTGACCCTTTCTAGAGGTTTTTTTTCACCCCTATGACAAGAATTTTCACACCTCTTGCACATATTCGTACTCACTAACATGCTTCAACACCTTCTCTCTTGTTTGATTATCCTCTTGCAGACACAGGTAATCATAAAGAATGTCATGAGCCAAGGAAACCTCTCCTATAGTGAATTCGATGCCCACTTTTTTCTAAGAAGACACATCAGGCTTTTATATCTCCATTTCCCAAACAACCAAGACACATCAGACTTTAATAGCTTAATAGTTCATGGTTCAATAAATGCTTGAGTTGTCAATTTATACCTGAATTTATAGCAGGTAAGAAATATCTTTAGTTATTCTAATTTTTCGTACATATCTTCAGGTACCTTTTGAATTTGCAGACAAATCAGAAAAAACTGTAGGCATTATCCATGCAGAGGACTTAAGTGGACAGGAGGTACTAGCTTCAAAGTTCAAACTCTTATGATCCTGATGTTGAAATATGTAGCAGCGAGTCTTGATATTATGATTATGCTTCCATTATGGCCTAATTCATACATTCATATGTTGCTTAGTATGATATAGATACTGGAGCTTTTCTCAATTTTAGACTGCTTAAAGTTCTTGATAGATTGATGGAGCTACAGAAGGCACTTAGTGGCCTGCTAACCAAACCTTCATGTTTCATGTCTACTAAGCATGCTAGTGTTAATGGTTTTCAATTCTACTGCATCACTTTCATTTGTCTTGTGGCAGAGAAAAGATGAAAAAAGCGATGCTGAAGGTTCATCCAATAAACGCGATAATAGGAGTGATGGCATCTTTGACAAAAATTGCCTTGATGCCGTTGCAGGACTTCCCACAAGAAATCAAGTTACAGATGGTTCTTTGGATAGATTTGCTCATTTTCCACTTTCAATAGATGATGAAGAAAGGGTCTCTCTCTCTCTCTCTCTCTCTCTCTCTCTCTCAAACACACACAACACACACACTCACTGACACACACATACACATATATTCACTCACCAACTTCAATGCCCTCCTCTGTTTGTGTCTGTTGGTTGCGTTGGTTGCTCTTAGACAAAGGTCATGCTTATAGTGTCTGTAACTTTATGTTAAAATTTTGTATCAAAAAGCTTCTATTAGATCTTTTGGTCCCACAAGTCTTTTATAATCTTGTGAATCATAATAGATGTATTCATTGTCCCATAGGTCTTTTATAATCTTGTGAATCATAATAGATGTACTCATTCTTTCTCAACTAGTGTTATTTTCTTATATTTGATTACTTTCTGAGATACATAAGCTTTGCATAAAAGCATTCTCTGTTAAAAATTTTCATTTCAGTTCACACTAATTTGCCAAATCCAGTCATGCTTGTTTAGGCATTATAAAACTTTTGTTTGTATCTCTATTATTCAACGTCTGTCAGAAATGTGAGAGGCATCAAGGCAATTTAATATCAAAGCAAATAAATCAACATTTGTCACAAATTTAAGAGGCATTATGGCAATTTAATATTAAAGCAAATAAAAATTAGGTAATTCCAAACACCACAAATGCAAACTTTCATAAAGCTCATGAAATCATGTTTTTCAGACTAAGTTACCAGATACAACTACCAGTGGCCTAGGATATGTTGATGATTGTAGCGTCGTGTGACATTCTCTGGGTCGTTCTTCTCTGGACTGAGTTGAGACTATCTGTGAGAGAGCCCATGTGTTGGGTGTGCCCATGTGATGGGTGTGCGTCAGACTCTAGACTTAGTTGTGATGACGTGTGGTCTCTTGTCTACTCCTCTGGACTGAGTTGAGATGACTTGAGATGGTAGCCTGCCTTGTACTCCTCTAGACTGAGTTGAGTCGGCTTGAGATGGTCTCTTGCCTTGTACTCCTATGGATTTAGTTGAGTCGGCATGAGATGGTTCTCCAGATGGTACTCTTGTGGACTCAGTTGAGTTAATCTGTTGAGAGTGACGTCCTTGTGGGTGAGCACAGGTGGACGTGTCCCTAGTGGCTGAGCACTAGAGGATGTGTGAGATCCCTTGCTATATTGTCAGAGAGTGAGACTTTGGTAAAACCTTAATTGTGTTGTAAAGGGTTCAAGTCGGCCCCACCATGCAAAGATAATTAATATTGTGTAGTTATGAATTATATTATTAAGTTGTATAGGTCGGCCCTATTGTGCCAAGTGTCATGTCTATTCGTTGAGTTAAGTTTTATATAAATAAGAGATAGATCCCCATTGTGGATCATATCTCTCACTAACTCAACGCATGGTTTGAAATTATGAGGACTGCAGTTCGCACTTTTCTAGGAGCTAGTTTTCTCAGTCTTAGAAGCACCCTCTTGTGTGCTAGGTTTTGGTGGTGGATGGTGGATCTTCTCTTGGCAATATAAGCAAAGGATTGCTGGGTTTTTCCCTTGGTTGAGAAGGGTTTTCCCAGGATATTTCTGGTGTCTTTTGTGCATGGTTATTCTTCTTGTGATCTTGGTTTACTGCAGCTATTGTATTGTTGCTGCAGTCATTGTTTATGGTTCAGTTCATGCTAAAACTACATGCTTGAGCTAAAACATAAAAAATTCAACAGTATATGCTATATTACATATTCCATAAGGATATGGCTTGAACTTGGCCCTGTCTCCAGCTTGGATATTGCCATGATACGTCCAGATACAATGCAGATCTGATTCTGATATATTTCAGGAATAGATTCTGATCTATATCCATCAAATACGAAGATACGTTTCTTCTATTGCACAATAGTGCAGATCTATCTTTTTCCTTAGTGCTGGTTTATCTTCTCTTTGTGCAGATAAGGTTTGTTGGTTGGTTCCATTTGATCTTTTCTCTCTTGTGGATTTCAACATTGTATCAGAGCTAGTGTGATCCTGATTCCTCCGTTACTCTATTCAGTGCTGTCTTCCAGGATATCTAGGGCTTTTCTAGGGCATAAACCCTCCTTTAAAGGACACCTCTCTTTCTAAAGTTTACCTAGGTTTTTCTAAGGTTTAAACTTTAAACCCTCTTCTAAGGTCAGCACACTCCATTCTTGCAGAATTGCAGATTTTTCGGAAGATGCCGATTTATGGTGTTTTTTTTCCCGGAAAAAGCTGATTTTCTGGTGATTTCTGAAAGAGGCTGCTTTTATCCATGCTCCATGGGGACGTGTGCCAGGGTGGGGGCGCTTGGGGAAACGTTTCCCCATTTTCCGAGAGCAGGTGGCACTTGGGGAAGTGTTTCCCCACGTCCCTTTTTTGGGTAAACATGGGGAAATGCATGGGGAAATGTTTCTCTAGTGTGGGGGACAGGTTTCCCCAAAAGCGGGGTGTTTGAGCATCGCCCCCGCCCCCCCCGCCCCGATTTTTTGTCCAACAACCTTCTAAGATAGAGAAAAGACAGGGGATAGAGCTTTGAGGAGCTTGTGACCTTGGTAATTGATTGTATTAATAATATTAAATTCTTACCTTTATGTTACTGTTTCTATCCTTTTACTTAAATTTTTAACATTACTTTTATCTTAGCTTTTCTATCCTTTTACTTAAATTTTTAACATTACTTTTATCTTACCTTTTCTATCCTTTTACTGAAATTTTTAACATTACCATTAATTGTTTCAGGATGTTTGAGAGTGGTTCCAACCTCATCGAACTTCATATGGAGAAAGTAGAATTTCATATCCCATTCATAATTCAACAGACTTAAAAAGTTTATGGATTTTAGGATGGGAAGGATTATAGTGTTTCCACTGGATTGCATAGTGATGAATTTGCATGGGATGAATTGTTATTGTTGGGATTTTATCATTATTATTTTTATTTTTATAATTTTAGAGATGGGGAACCCTATGCTAGGGACCCCTTTTCCCCTTGTCCCCCATGAAGTTCCCTAAAACTTGGGGGTGCTCCCACACATCCCCCATGTGCGTCTCTCTCGTCTTGGAAACTTGGTGGAACATTGGTTTTTGTGGTGATTTTTTTGGAAGAAGCTGATTTCATGATGTTTTTTAAGGAGTATTGAGCTGTTATTATTCGCTGAAGTAGGGTGCCTTACATAAGGTCGTTAGCAGCCTATGCTATGCACTTATTTGGGGATCTTGTGCATGGGAATGAAGTGCCCTGCATTAGTGTTTTCTACAGATTTATTTCAAGAATTTTTCAGCAGCAAATTAGAGACTTTTGGCTGGTGGCATCATTGTTGTTCTGTGATTGCAGAACCAAGGTTTCTGATCACCTTTGTTTACAACTATTCCAAGATTATTGGCTAGAGACATTGCCCAAAGGGTTGTGGATCTAAGGTTTTCAGATTCTCTTTTTGTTTGAGGTTTCTTAGGAGGGCTTACTTCAAGCATTTGATCCGAAGAATTTCTTGGTGGCGAATTTTTTTGGATCATCCTTTTCTTACCTGACATTTTTTTGGATATGTTAGCATATCTAAGACTATTGGCCTGAAGCATCACGGAGATTTTGTGATTGTGGAATCAGATCTTCAAACCATCTATTTTCTACGGTTTAAAACCCTTCTTCAGATTAGTTTTTTCCTTGGGTCTTTTCAATGAATCTGATGGGCTCTGTTTACGGTGCACATCTGACAATGCAACTTGCATGTTGGGCCTTACTGATTTTAGTATGTGATGATATCATCTTTGACGCCACCACATTTGGAGATGTTCTTTATGTTCCAGGAGTTGGTTTTATAGTGGATGCTTCCATTTATTGTGATACGAGGCATACTTCTCAGCCATTAGAGTTGGTTCATAGTGGCATTTACAAGCCTATGACCACTTGCTTTTGAGGGGAAGATAACTGCTTTTTCAGCTTCTTTGATGTAGCTTTCACTCATAGGTTCGAAGGATTTGTCCCACTATTTTTTATAGATGATTATCAACATATTTCCATGGATCTCTTCTTTTAACATAATGATCTTGGTCCTTTTTGGATGTACTATTTTCGASAACTTCATTTTCAAGGACAATTTGTGTTACCCTTTGTACCTTTAGTTCACTAGCATGCTTCAATGGCTCGTTCTTCTATACCTTCACCCTCACTAGATTGTGGAACTGTGTTTGTGCGGGAGATATGGCATTCATGGGGTGTTATATGTTGACTATATGGCCCATGTTCAACATTAAGGGGGGAAGTTATGATGTAATTCCTTCTCTCCAAGSCATCTTGTTCAAATAAAAGGGGGATTTTGTGAATAGGGCCAACCCTATTATGAGTTGGGAATCCATAAACCCACTCACATTTTTATCTCGACCAACATTGACCTTATATTYGAGTTGGGTATCCACACACCTACTCGATATTATTTGAGTAGCTCTCACTCCTACTTATTTTGAGTTGGGTATTTATAAACCCACGATTAGATTGTATTCAAGCTTATTGTATTCAAGTTCTCTTAGGTGTGTTTGAGTCGGGTATCCATAAACCCCCTYAGACTATATTCGATCTCTTTGAATTGTGCTTAAGGTCTCTCAAGTGTATTCGAGTTGGGTATCCATAAACCCACTCTTAGACTGTATTCAAGCGCTCTCAAGTGTATTTGAGTTGGGTATATATAAATCCATTCTCAAACTATATTCCAACTTTCTCAAATGTATTCAAGCTCTCTTAGATGTATTTGAGTTAGGTTTACATAAATTCACTCTCTTTTGTATTGCGTCCAAGGCTAACCTTATATTGAGTTGGCCTCTGTAAACCCACTCTCCCATTTGTATTTCACCATTCTCCACAGCCTTCGACTCAGCTTAAGGGGGGATGTTGAAATGATAGCGAAATCTTCACATACGATCATGGCCAACCTTGCTTTGTAATTTTTATTATTGTGTATTAGTGTGTTTCTAGAGTTTGGCTTAAATTCAACCTACTCAAGACTTATTTATAATATTCCTAGGTGGTTAACACTGACCTAATCCTAGAAGAAGAAATCACTGAGTAATCGGAAAAAATCAGGGAAATCGCGATTTTTCAGCGGGCCAATTTTTTCAAAACAAAAAATCGCGATTTTTTGGGTTTTGAAAAACTCACGAGTTTTCCAAAAATCGGAAAAACTCGCCACAGTAGAAGAAGTTTGCTCCGTTTCTGAACCTTTGGTAAATGTTCTGAGATTGGTTGATGGCGATAAGCTCGTAATGGGCTATTTGTATGAGGCCATGGATTAGGCCAAAGAATCTATCTGGGCTTATTATGAGGGAAAGGGTACCCTTGGGTTCAACAGACAGATGATGAAAGTGGAACACCACTTTCTACACATATTGGAGTAGCTAGTCCTCCATCAAGCATTGATGTCCGACCAGGACCTTCTGCCTCTAGTTCAGCCGCCTGGCAAACAACCCCTGATTTTTTCCTTTAAAAGGGGGAGAGGGCATTGATAATTTGATACCATATAGCTAGTTGCTAGTTTTGGGACATATGCATTTATATATGTGATCATTGATGTCATTTTGTATTGGTTTCATACTTCTAGTAATGACTTTGATGTATCGGTTTTTGTTTGGCATCCACTATATAATATATATCGGTCCTTTCTCCATATTTATGTGCCTATCTATTTATATGATGTTGTTGTTGCTTTATATATTAAAAAATGTTTAAAATTTTGAAAAAAAATGAATAAATTATGTATTTTTTAATGTTTGCAGAGGTTTTCCGATTTTTTCCGAGTTTTTCGCCGAGTTTTTCCGAAGCGATGTTTCCAGGACCCTTGCCGAGTTTTTGCCGATGCCGAGTTTTTCCACTAGGGACCTAATCATTATGTGGGCCCATAGCTCCTCTTGGGGAGGGTGCCTTGCCTCTTGCTCATTTGTAACATCATCTTCAATTATTTCTCTCTTATACAAGTGATTTATTCTTTTAGACTACTGGCACCATTTCTAGCATTGTGCTCTCTTTCATGGTGTGATCTATTGTTCAAGAATTTTCTCTCAATTGTTGCACTCCAATGTTTTTAGATGTTTTCTCTCTAAAGGCACACTTGTTGGTTTCTTCTATTGTGCACCGATGCAGTTTTAATTTTTGCCATAATGCTGGTTTATCTTCTCTTTAGGCAGAGTAGGGTATGTTGATGTAATGTCCCCACTTTGGGACATCATCGCAATGCAGAGGTTTATGATGACCAGAGTAGCCAGATGGGTGTTATAGCGAGTACAAGGGTTATTGAGAGGCATTGTGAGGTCCAACTTGCATTTCTCATCATATCTCATCATTATGAGCCACTCCGCACAGGTTGGCTTTGGTGCCGTTGCATTCCGATGATTTCCATGATTTTGACTATTTTGAGCTATAAGTCAATTAAATTCACTGAAGAGGTCATTTTGGGCACATTACTTGGAGGAACCTCTCAGTGTATTAGCTCATTGGAATTGGGAGAAGCAACACTATTGGATGGGATGGCTAGAAGTGACTTTCAGTGGCCAGGGAAGCCACAAGGAGAAATAAGACGCTTTTCAGAGGTAAAAAGGTTAATTAATTAATTAAAGTGATTTAATTAATTAATTAAATATTAATAAAATGAAAGTCACTTTGGAGGGACAAGAGGAGCCAAAAAGTATAAAGGGAAGGCAAGGGCCTCTACTCATTCATTCATGTATGTTTATCTTTTGGATTTTTGGCTTCTAGCTAGAGGGCCTATCTCTTGGGGGTTTTGAGGGTTTTGACTTAACAAACCCTAGAGGACGATTTGATGGTGAAAGATTCCACCTAGCTTTTCCCAAGTTTGGTCTCGGAGATGCAATACTCTCCCACACCATTCTAGCTCGGTTCTACATCAGTGCAGGGGGGTTCTACACAACCACATGCACAGGAAGAGAAGGAGGGCGCACCATTGGGGGTTTCCAGCAAGGGGGGCGCACCATCCTTGGAGAGAGATTTGTTGTAGGAGATTGGCAGGGCTTTTAGAGATTCTATCACTTGGGGTTTCATTGCAGGGCCTTGGACATCAGATCTCGTCCATTCATGAGGAGTTTTAGGTGCTATTTGATTTATTAGATGCATGGGACGAATTGGAGGAGAGGAGCAAACTTTAGAAATTGGTTTCAGTCATTTGCTAGCTCAGATCTTCACCATTTCGCTTGGGACTTCACCAGGGAGGTAACCAAGCCTCGATCTATCATTTTGGAGAGTTTCAGGAGGTTTGGAGGCCTCATTCATCCAGGCCGAATTATTAGGGTTTCAACCATCTAGGGGGGCACACCATTCAGTGGAGGAGTTTCAGATCTACAGGGTTTGAGAGTGGATTTGGAGATTTGGACTCCTGGCTTGTCCTTACAGTTGCCCGATCTATCAGTTGGCATATTTCTTGGTGTGATTGGACACTTTTGGCAGCAGGGCCGAATTGTTGAGGGGCTTCAGCTACCCAGCAGGGTGTGGCACCTTCTAGCTTGGGGGTTTAGCATTCTTACGGTCCAGATCTATTGTATTCAGTCTTCATTGTATATCCAGCCTTTGGAGGCATGTTGGAGTCTTCTATTGGGGCATTTTGTAGCGGCTCTATTGTCTATCTTCTTAGCCATCTGTTGAGCATTCCGGATCGGCATCTTCATTGTAGCAGGCTTCTCTATTTCATGAATAAAAGAAGATTTGAGATGTTTTGGCTTGTCTATCATATTGCATATGGTTGAGGTATGTTCCATGGTTATATCTTCTTGTTATTTGTTGCAACACACATATAAACACATCAATAAAACCCTAATTGTAATTGTAAGCAAAGTGTTTGACGAAATGCCACAATCGAAAAAGTTTTAAAAAGACACCAAAACCGTGATGATCCTGGCATAATGGCTTGGGATCATTACAATTGATTTAGGGTTTTCTAGTTGGTTCCATTTGATCATTTCTCTCTCTTATGGATCTCAACATCGTTAAAGAGGGAACTATTTCCGTCCTAATACACACCTACAAACGTGGAGAAGTCTCCAACCCACTTGGTGTGTTCTTGGAGGCACAAACCTGAGTCTAGATCCACTGTCACCTCAATCTAGACTCCTTCCGTTTAGGCTCACTCCTAGGGAAGCCAAGGGGGGTAGACCCTATTAAACTATGTGAAGGTTTTATTAAAGTTTTAGGAGTTATTTAAGTTTTTGATTAGGGAGATCCAACCCAATGACAAACAACAATGCGGGATGCAATTCTTTCAATGACAGACAAACCTTTATTTTACAAAACAACAATTGGACTAGTGCCTAAAGATTATCAAATTTAACTTATTGAATTATGAACAAGTAAAAGATATTTCTACAAATTAAAATAAAGAATGGAATAACTTACACAATGAATCAAATAATAACCTTATACTTAAAACAACGAATTCTCAAAGAAATAAAGAATACTTGCAAGAAAGAATAAAGAATGCTTTGGCAATGTAAATATTCACATATAAATAACTTGCTGAAAGAGAAAGAATGAAAGTGCTCGAAAAAATAAATTGCTTGAAAGGAAATTGCAAGGAAATGTAAGTGTTGTGCAATGTGTGTAGGTTGCTTTTAGTAAATTTTAGGTCTCTCTTTGACTTAGGGTAATTAGATGTGGATTGTAGCAATCCTAAGCTATGTGACTACCCCAAGTTCCTTATCCCTTTAACCAAGAGGAAGTGTTGGGTGCTCAACAAGGGAACCACAGGGTTCCCCCCTAGCTCCACAGGTCAAATCCAAAGTGGTTGAGCGCTCAACAAGGACAACACTTAGTGCTGTGAAACTGTCCCCGACTTCAACCCATTCTAGCCTCCTCAAGTCACCATTTTTTAATGGTTTAAGCAATAATAGAGATGAGTGCCTAGTTAAACTAGCCACACAATCCTTTGCCCTTTCTTATCCCCAAGTTCCACAAGTGGCAAGGGGAGGGAATACGGGGAAAATGGCAGGGTGATTTTTGTTTACTTTGCAAAATTGAAACTTCTAACTAGCCGTCACAATATTGCAAGGGTGGCAAAGCCCCTCACATGCAAGGTGTGGGCACAATGACAAATAACTCAAAATGAAAGGAATAAACAAACTAGTTACACAACTTTTCCTTAGGGACAAAGGTGGACAAAAATTAAACAAAGTTCAAAAGTCTCACAACTTTGGCACAAGATGGAGGACAAGCCTACCGATTTTGGCAAAAAGACTTGAAAAAAGGAGCAAATGAGGACTAGCCACTCAACCTTCTCATTATGGGAGAAGTGGGGCAATTAACTTAAGCAAAAATTATAAACTAAACAACTACTCTAGCCAACAC
>JASDQU011310406.1:15681-28753 GCA_032191745.1 Picea mariana
AAAACAAGTTAGTTTTTTGTCAGTATTGTTATCGCACAATTTGTACTTGCCCAAATCCCAAGGCAAGTGGATACAAAATTGGCGTAACTGGGAGTGACCTATCACTGTCACCTTAATAGGAAACCCCTTTCTATTTAGGAGTATGTCACAGTACCCCAGGGAAGACGTCCCCAGTGACTTGAGGGTTTGAGAAGGATAAGGAAAATGATACAAGGAGTGTATGAACATGTGAAGAAGACATAATACCAAAAGTGAATCAAGAAAACACTAAAATTATGATAAGGAAAGATCATGATACAAGGATGCCTTATCGTCATCCTAATTATAATAGTCATCATATTATTCAATAATCTAACCAAGGATGACATTAATATAATAACATAATTGCCAATCCTATTATTTCAGAAGGAAGCTTAGTGGTGGAATCTTATCATCCCCCACATCATAGATGACATCACCACATATTGTCATAGAATATCGAATTAGGGTGGTTTGACTCTTTCATGATACGACAATTTTTCTTAGTGCTTTGTAACTCATATCGTCTTGTGTCTTCAATCATCAACTTCAAGAATGGAGAATCATGAGAAAGTATTGCAGGCCAGAACTGAGACGTAGTTTTTTCCATAAATTGTTTTTGAGGACAAAGCATCTTTGAAGGGAGAGACAATGTAATGAATCTAAAATACATAAATAATAATAATAATAATCTAAAGGACACAATCCTTCACCTTCATGACTAGTCAATGCATATAAGTAAACTATCACAAGACTTATCATCTCATTCATTAATTATCACTATATATTACCTATCCTATATGGATTTCAACTAACTTTCCTTCTTATGTTTTAGAGTATGAACTGGATTGGTTCTTTCCACTTGAGTAATGGTGTAAGGCCCATACACAATGTGTGAAAATATTCTCTCTAATCATCCCATTCAATTCGTAGTTTGGAGAGAGAAGGTGACCAGAGGTGTCCAAGGAGATTCTAAAAGGGCAAAGGTAGTGAATAGAAATTCCAACAGTTTGAAGTAACAAAGAGGCCTCATAGAACCAACGTTTCCTCTGTCTAAAGGGGCCTTTAGAAGCAATCTCCTTCGAGGAGCGAATGGCTAGGAAAGGGTAACTAACTCTCCTCGAGGCTAAGTTTCCCAAAGTATGGATCTTGTGGAGGAAGGATGCAAGTTTGGAGATATTTTCTAAACACAAAGGATGGGCCTTGAACTCTACTTGGATGATGGCCTAAGGAACTGTGCATTTGCAATGGATCATATCTTTCAACAAGAGAGCCTTAACTTCGTTAGTCCTAGCCATTGTTAACAAAACCGGAAATCGGACCGGATCGATTGACCCCAAAAATGCGAAACCGGACTGGATCAGTAAAAAACCGGAAA
This sequence comes from Picea mariana, assembly GCA_032191745.1. Taxonomy (NCBI): domain Eukaryota; kingdom Viridiplantae; phylum Streptophyta; class Pinopsida; order Pinales; family Pinaceae; genus Picea; species Picea mariana. The sequence goes on from JASDQU011310406.1 coordinate 17,078, forward strand.
AAAAATAGGTTGACCAAAAACTACACAAAATATTCAAATTTTGAAAAAAACATATATATTCATGTACATCCATATGAATCCAAACCATTTATACACAAATATGCAAAGTTTCTCATTTATATAGCAAGAGTGCATATAACCAAAATAACATCGAGTGTAATCCATCTTTGAACCAAAATACATCAACAACAAGGCTTTAAATGGCCTCTAGAGTCCAAAAAAAATCATGCTACAACAAATAAGTACATATCTTGAAGATCATTACTTATATTAGGATCCTCATCATCAGTGTCACCCTCTAAGCATTAGATTAAGATAGAAAAAAATTAACATGCCTAATAAGTGATTTTACTTGAGTGAAGGGTACATTTTTACTTGGCTCATGACATAAGAGTTCAACAATAAATGTTACCAACATCGAGGTACATAGAGGGCTTGGTGCTCTTGATTAAATGCCAGTTCCATACCCTCATACGTGGTAGAATTTAGTGGAAATGTTGCAATCCTGCCAATCTTGAAATCAATCCTGAAAACTGTTAAGTCTATTGAATTTTGAATGAGACCTAAAATTCTACTTTCTCCATATGAAGTCCAATGAGCTCTGAACCACTCTCAAACATCTTGATACAATTAATGGTAATGTAAAAATTTTAAGTAAAAGTGTCATTCAAATTTATCTTTCATTTTCATAAAGGATGAAAATGAAAGATAAAGGAGAATGTCACTTTTACTTTAAGAATTTAACATTACTATTACCCTAGGTCTCGTCAACCTAAAATTTGTTTTTTTTTCTAAAATAATTTGAAATCCGCCCCTTTAAGTGCGTTGTATGGGTGTTGCAAGAAACTGTATGGAACTGGCTTGTTTTGTGTTTTTGGCTTGTTCCAAAATCCGCCCCTTTAATTGCATCATACGGGGGTTGTACGAAACTGTACGGAACTGGCTGGTTTCGTACGGAACCAGCCAAAAACCATTCAAAGTCGTTGTTCTGACCATTTTTGCTCAGAAGTCTGGTCCAACCGACCGGTTTTAATAACACCGGTCCTAGCTCAATCAGATGACAACAAGTTAGGTCCCATCTTGGAACCATAAAGGAGAACATGTTTGATGATTGTTGCCAAGATGTCCTTATAGGTTCCAGTTCAATTATCAAATCCATTTATTCTTTGTTAACGAGCAATTCAGCCTTAAGGGAAACTATCTCCTCTTGATTGTTGTTCATTGTGTTAAGATAAGATAATTTAATTAATGCCCAACAAATGAATGCAAAAGTAGGTCAATGGGACTAAAATATACATCTAGTGTAAATACAATGTGGTAGTGCTAAAGAAACTTGTATATAATGCTAAAAGCAAGAGAAAAAAAGTGAAAAGAGTGTAGCATAAATACATATCTAGCAAAGCCAATCACTAAGTCTAACCAAAATATATTACAATGGTATGAGGAGTTTGGAAAGGCAATTCCAATTTCACAATCTATGTCGATTTATTAGACATTATTTTTTGTTGTTCTTTGATTAGGCATTGTTTTTCATTCACTATCACAGTTAACTCAAACTATAGTTTAGAGGGTTTTCAACTAATATTTCAAGGAAGCTAGTGTCCTGTGGATCTAATTTGTAGATTGAGTGCATGCTTTTTAAATATTTTCTTTTCTTTGTTGAGTGTTTCCCATGGGCCATTGAGAAAATGGGGGATTAGATCTTTRTTATTGTTGTAATGTTCTACATAGTACATTATTTGGTAGTGGAAACAAACTGTAGGAGTGGCATACTCRAAATGTCTTTTTGAGCATCAATCATGCCAATTCAAATCAAAATAGTTATCCTATATGTCTCGATGAAATGGGTGTAGGATCTTTCAGTGGTTTTCCTAAGATATTTTTACTTTTTTGGTTAGAGTGAGAGGGGTTTGATGTTTCTCAAGGTCATAAGTCACTTATCCATTATTTCCCTTTGTAACCTCTCCTAATGTATTTCATTTCAAGTAGGTGCAACCTAACTTTATTATTTACATGTACTCCTATATAAGGTGTCTAATGGGCTTCCTGATATGATATAGTGTTTCAATGTCCTTACAACTCTCTTAGACATCATTAATAAGAAAGGGATTTTGAACCTAGAGAACATAGCACAAGAGAGCAACCTATTATACAAAATTTCAGCATGCATGCATCCCACTAAAATAGTACATGTGTGGGGCCATTAAGCTTTGGCTTGGGACTTAGAAACACACTATTAGGGAAAGAATTATGGCCATCCCGAACATTCCATAAGATATCCCATTCTTATTGTCAATGCTATTTGTGGTCATTGTTGCTGCCTTATACACACCTGGGGTAACATGGAAGAAACCTTCAATCCACTTGGTGTGTCCTTGGGAGAAAGTTTCGAGTCAAGGTGCTGTCACCTAATCCTCAACTCCTCCATTTAGGCCAACTCCTARCRAAGCCAAGGGGGGTAGTCCCTATGAAAATAATCTAAGGCTCTTTTAAACTAAGAAAGCAAAATAATTACTTTTAGGAGTTTATTGTTTAATAAAACAAATGCATTCAACACTTAACATTCATCATCATTTGAGATAATCACATAAAGTACTTGTCCATAAACATGCATATATCAAGAAGGATACAAGATCTGCAAGATTTAACTAATTAGTTACACAATTGCATGAATGAAGTAAAATTGCTCACATAAAGATAAATCAGTTGTACCAGTGCCTTAAAAGGAATCGTGGGCAATTGTTAATCGAGTGTTTTATTAAGATAAATTAAAGTTAAGTTAATGAGAGATTATGTGACCTCTTTAGCTCTTTGTTTGGAAACTTGTGGAGAACTTATCGAAACCAAAGAGGTCTCATCGGTAAGTTCACTAAAGGCGTCGGATGTCCAAAACAGGTGGGAAACCAGGTCCCGAGAGGGCCCGCCTTACTTCACAGATTAGCCTTAGGCGTTTTCCCGTGCATTGAGCTAACAACTTCCGAGATTTCCCTAATTAAACTACAAACAAGGTTTATTGACTTTGCAAGACTGTAAAAGATAATTTTGTAACCTGCTTTGTAACTAAAAAAAGAACTTGCAAAATATTTGGAACTTGAAAGAGCTTTGCAAGAAAAATTAGAACTTGCAAAATTTATTGCTGAGTGTGGGAAACAAGCATTAAACTGAACATGCATAAAGATTGAAAGTGAAATTTAAACATGCATGTGAAATATGAGTGTTATGTGTGTTGAATTTGCTTAACTTGTATGTGTGTTTGAGATCAAAAGATTAAACATGCATCAACAGAAAGAAAGCCAAACCACGACACACAAATCCCCCTAATGGGGATGGAGAAACTGGGCTCAAAGAACCCGCTTTTATTAAACCTATTACAACGAGAACTAAGTTCTCTTTGAGATTAACTTTCAAAACTTGGATCCTTGTAAGTTTTGGATCTTATGAATTACAAGAAAAACAGGCGAAAAACTTCTTTGATTAAGTAGAAAGCCCCCTGGGTGCTTCAAAAGCCTTGATTTCGCCAAAATAGACAGAATGCCCCCTTGTTTTTGGATGGACCTGCTAAAAACCAGCAAACAAAGTTGATTAGAAGATGATAGAAAACAATTTAAAAGACTAATTCAAACTTGGAAAAATTACTCAAAATTTTATAAAATTTTTCTAGGCAAAAGACAATTTTTTAGAGACTTTTCGACACTTTTAAAGAACCTAAACTAAGCTCCTTTAGTTTTTTCTCTTTGTTGTCCTAAAACAACAAGCATAGGACAACTAACTATCTTGATTTAAAATGCAAAACAAAACAATTATCTAGCTTAAGATTTAGATGAAAATATTCTAGAAATTGCAAGAAAATAGCCTAGATCTACTCCTTTAGTTAGAAAAAATTGCAACTAGATCTATAAAAATAAAGCATGCAGCATTCTATATTCAAGTTAAACCTTTAAAACAGATCTAAACAACACGCAACCAAAGAAATAGAAAGATAGAAGAATTTTTATGAATTTTCCGGTGTTTTTGCTTGAGCATGGAACACTTGGGCTATGGGGTCCCTTTGATGTGAGGAAGAGGGAGAATGTCTTCTTTTCAAACTCCTTGGACAAACAACGGATGCAACCTAGCTCCTTTGCCTATCCAAGAACAAGATCCTACATGCAACACAAAATACCTGCAAATACCTTTATACTTAGTGTTTCTTACACAGAAAACCTCAATAGCACATTAGTTTAAACCAAAACAAAACATGCAATGAAGTATTTAACATAGATAAACAAATGAATTAAGCAGTAAACAAACTAAATAACTCACTCCAATTAGATAATAGTATCCCTATGATCAGCCAAGTAAACTATAAACAAATGCAGTATATCAATGTAACATCACCTCAAATAAGTCCAACATGCATCCACACATTAGCACCACACACCATAGATGAGCTCCAAAGTCTTTTATTATTCCAATAGCATGAGAAAATTACAATAATGATGTACAAGCTTGCCCAAACTTCAACCTAGAAATGGAGGAGGGGTAGCCTTGCTTAAATAGCAAAAATGGTGACAACTCGAAACAGGGGATGCGCAAGTCTAAGAGGAGATGCGTGAGGGTAAAGGGGAGTGGCGCACTAGTGGATAAGGAGATGTGTGGAGTGGATAGGTAGTGGAGTAGGGTGATGGGGGAGTGTAGTGGAGTGATGTAGGAGTGTGTGGGAGTGAGGTGAGGATGAGTGGGAGTGAGCGGGAGTGTGAGGGCGAGTTAATGACTTTGGGATGTGCGCCCCTCCTTAAGAATGCGCCAACTAAGCTAGTGGGGTTGATTACCCACATTGGGATCTCCTCCACGCCTTTCACCCCTAGTGAGGTGGCCTCCATCTTAGCTAAACTCGCCTTGGTCTTCAGTCAACTGGGGACATAAGAAAAACATATTTCTGACATGTTCCCCAGTTTCCCTAAAAAATAGGGATTTAATTAAATCACCCATTTTCCGTATTTTTCAAGTAAAATTTATTTTTTAGTGAAAATAATCACTTTTTTGTCTCAAAGAAAGGGAAATAGGGGTTTACGTTATACTCTGGACTGAAAAACGACTATAAATATGACATTTGATGATGTTTGATGCCATATTTTTACAATTTATTGACTTAGAATTAAAAAATTCCATTTTTTGGGAATTTAATTAATTCATTGAAACATTAAAAAAAAACCTATCAAACCTAGCCGCAATTTCCATAAGACTCAATCAAGATGACCTAGTATGAGCTCATATACATTCAGACACTAGGCATTGGTTATACCATGCCAAGGCCTAACCACCATCACATACTCCAGTTCTGGAGTTAGTCTTCTGAGTGAAAAAACTTAGAAATTATTTAATCGCCCACAAAGACATGCAGAAAAAATAATTAACAAGTGAAAAAAAAACACTCTAGAGTACATGCTTGTACCTAGGTCTTAGGTGGCCAATAGCCTTTTACAATATCTCATACTCAGGTCATTTATTACAATGGTGAAAATGTGGAAAAATGTGGTCTTTTGAAAGACCGGCTGAACTCTGAACTCTGTCGTATGAGCACTGATTGCTCAATCTTTGGCGGCTCATCAGGAAATCTAGCTTGTGCAAACTGGTGGATAACAATCATCACTACTACATTATTGCTAGTAGCTAGCTAGTAACTCCACACTCTTTGTCACAATCACACCGACGTAGGTTTGCTATCCTTAGTGCCTTCGAGGCCCCCATACCCTAATATTAGGAAAATTTTGAGGAGGTACCAGCCCATTCCCTCACCTCTAGCTGGAATTTTACCATTTCCTATGCAAAACCTTTTTCCGCCCTCAACCATGTATACTTTCCAAGAGACCATGCATGCATGTTATGTCACTGCATTTTCCGAACTCATTGCCATGTCTGGAATTCAGTAAATTTTATACCTGAACAAATTCATTTAAGCTCACTAGATTTGTATGGATGAATTAAGTTGAATAAGATTCGAACTTATATGCTGAATTAATTTGTAAAAATTCAGGTTAAATTCGTTTAAATTTGGATTATATTCCTTTTAATTTGGATTAAATTCTATGAAATTCAGATTAAATGCATTTAAGTTCGGATTAAATTCAAGCTTTGAATTATATATTCCCTTGAACTTAATGCTGAATTTTATCACATCGTTCTGCATTGTCAATTTTCTTCTGAACTTCATGGTTGTCAAACACGAACATGAATATGAATGAGGTGACTTAGCATGCATGTACAAAACCATGCATAGAACATGGAAACGTACATATTCATAAGATGCATGCAATACCCATGGGTAATGCAGCAAATGATGTCTCATAGGGATTGCCAATTACATTAGTATGCAGGGCCTCATCCTTACCAGTTAGGGGAAAGCCTCATGTTCTTGCATGAGTCATTTACCCCGTCTGATACAAATATCTCAAGTCACCAAGATCCCATTTCCCAATGCATTCCCTTATTGTTACCCTTGAATGGGCCATCTAGTGCTTATGAAATGTTAGTGCTCTCATATAAAGTAGATTTCATTTCAGCTGAAATTTAATCATAAAACCAGTTAAACATAACAATGATGCATGAGAAGGACAAAGGTGCTATAGTTTTCAGTCACTTTGAGTGTATAAATTTACCAGAATGTGGTGTGAGCAAAGTTATCAGAACCAGAACTGGCCACTGGTCAGACCAGTCGACAACTGGAACCAGCACGTGAACTGGTTTGTGAATTGATCTACTAAAAAATACATAAAATATGCAAAATTTAGTTAAAAAGCAATATATCAGTGTACATTAATATAAATGCAAACCATTTTGCCCAATAGGCTAGTTTGAGTGGTTGAGTGCTTTGAACTTCATGCAAGAGGTCTCGGGGTCGATTTCCGGGGCTGACTGGCTTTGTTGCATGCCTCACTCAATGACCCTGCCAAGTCAGGGGCTGTAATCAACACCAATGGTTTTGCAATGGGTACCATCCATGAATGTAGGGAAGTATACCGGGGTTTCCTCACAAGGTTTTCCTTGGAAAAAAAATCCAAACCATTAGACATCAAATATGTAAAGTTTACTCACTTTGATGTTCAGGAGGGAGGCGGGGTGTTTTTTCTTCTTTTCTCCTTATTATTTTGTTTCCACCCCAGAACTGCCACTGGTCCCACCAGATTAAACCCCTTCTGAACTGGTCTGAACCAGTCTGCACCTGATGGTCCTCATAACACTGGGTGTCAGAATGGATGGAACTGCGTAGAGTATTTCTGCCTTTTGGAAATAGCAAGATAGGAGTAGTAGCAAATTTGTTCCTCTTTCCTGTGACCAATCACCTATGTAAAAGATAGAAGAAACCAATATCAATTCTTGCTTAAAGTGGCTGCAAATGCATGTTCTGGCAGCAGCAACAGCTGATAAGGAATAATGAATTTTAGCTTCCAAACAGCCAACTGTGGCATGCAGAATCTGCTCTGTACAGTCTTCTCATAGTTGGGGGGTTTCTAGTCTATCTCTTGACAAATCTTCTTCCATCTACACAAGCATTAGAGTAAAGAGTAATCTCATGTGGACATGCTTCTTTGCAGATGCATCTGTGTTCACATGCAAATGATATGATGTAGGTATTGTTGCCGTCCTTGTACACACCTACTAACGTGGAGAAGTCTCCAACCCACTTGGTGTGTCCTTGGAGGCACAAACCTAAGTCCAAACCCACTGTCACCTCGATTTGGACTTCTTCCGTCTAGGCTCACTCCTAGGGAAGCCAAGGGGGGTAGACCCTATTTAACTATGTTAAGTTGATTAAGTGATCTAGGAGTTAATTTTAATTCTTAAGTTAGGGAGACCTAACCTAAATGACAATCAATCAATGCAATGCAAAAGTTTAATGACAAGCAAACTTCTTTACCTACAAACTCAATTAAGACTAGTGCCTAAAGATGGGTAAATGGAGTCAATGAGATTATACAACAAATATACAATTAAATGAACTAATCGCAATGAATAAAGAATATAACTTTATACACTTAAGACAATTATTGAATGAAATGAAATAGATATACAATGAACTAAACAAATTAAAGGATTATCACATTATACAAGAGAATCAAACCATTATACAATGAATGATTATAGCATGAGATATTCAAAAATGAAAAATAACTTGAAAACTTGGAAAACAAATTTCCCAAAGAGAGATAGTGCGCAACTTTAGATGAGATAGCTTTGAAAGTAAATATGCCCAACTTGAAAGTAAAGTGACTTGGAAAGTACAAATGCTTGTAAAGTAAAACACATGGAAAGAGAAATGATTTGAAAGTGAAACTTGCACAACTTGAATAAAAATAACTGAAAATGAAAGCACATAAGTTGTGAAAGTGTTGTAGGTTGTTTTTAGAAGAATTTTAAAGTCTCTCTTTAGTTAGGGGGATTAAGGTTCGAAGATGCAAGCCTAGACTATGTGTCTACCCCTAAACTCTTACTGCTTTGACCAAAAGAATTGTTGGGTGCTCAAGAAGGAAGACAAACAAGGCCCTCCCCTAACTCCATAGGTCAATTCAGAATGCTTGGGTGCTCAAGCAGGGAGGACACTTAGTGCCGTGAAGTCGTCTCCGACTTACACCCCTTGTGGCTTCCACAAGTCACCCTTTTTGATGGTGAAAGTGGTATCAGTTTGGGTGCCTAATTATTAGATATGATTACTTCTCAAATTAAAAAGTTACAAAGATATTAACAAGTTATACAAATTATACAAGTTATACAAGCCTTACGATATTGCATGGATTGGCTAGGCCAAATCACTTTGCAAGGTGTAGGCAAAAATAAATTGAAGCAAGTAAATTGACTTGGAAAAATAAAATAATTGCACCTAGCCACACAACCTTGCCTTAAGAACAAGTGGGGAAAAAGAATTTAAAATAAAATTTAGCAACCTCATCAAAGGCACAAGGAGGAGGACAAGCTTATCAATTTTGTGCCAAAGTGGGTGCGAAAAATAAAAGATTAATTTTAAAACATAAAGAAAATAAACCTAGCCACACAACCTTGCCTTAAGGATAAGTGGGACAAATAATATATGCACAAAACAAAAAACTAATCCAAGCCTTATGATTTTGCATGGATTGGCAAGGTCATGTTATCTCCTACCCTAGGGATAACTAAGGAGATTATGTCTTGAGGCCCACAGGTCCTAGACATGGAGTACCGAGAGCCAGATCGACTTGAGCATGGCCCTGGAGGGCCCATCTTTTCCTTCTTCAGCGCCTCCACTTTGTCAGCGGCAACAACATCCATCACATCGGCCTGGTCCTGCAGCAGAAATGGATCTTGCTCCATGAGGTAATGGGTTCGGGTATCATGGTATGTGTTAGCAGAAATGGATCTTGCTCCATGAGGTAATGAGTCCGGGTATCATGGTATGTGTCACTTTGATTCTCAAAACTTTTGAATATGTGCATTTAATTCTTTTTGCTTCTGACGTGTGCTTGGATCTTATGCCTTTCCACTTGACCACACTTGGGGGGAATGACAGGTTGCCCTAGTAAGCTGGTACCCATAGGGTTTGAGTTGCCACTGGGGGGATTCATGAAAGGTCATCTTCTGTTCCCACCATACTTACCACTTTTCATCTTTTTCCCGCTCATCCATCCCTTTACATTGGTCCGGGCATTAGGTTGGCCAAATATCTAAGGGTTGTACCTTACCTCGTGGGAAGAAGGGGCTAAAGGACCAGAGGGTAAAGGTCGTTGGAAAAAGATAAGAGCCAAAAGAATGAAACCTTGAGATGCTTCGCCCAGGGATCCCCGAGAAAGCAATAAAAAGCTTCTCAGCAAGAAACAAAGGGACCCATGAAAAAATAAATCAAGACCTAGTTGGAGGATAGGGGTTTTCATCACGAGTCAACCTATTAGGTCCATGGGCATGTAGCAGTATGACACTACCAACAGCTGGTCACCACGCTAGGGTAGTGGATCTTGGTGGCATAGCCAAGAGAAAGGGGGTCTCATCACAAGCCAACCTTCTCATTTCCGTGAAATGCTTGTGGGTAAAATTGCCACCATTGGTCACCACACTAGGGCAGTGTCCCCCGACTAGTCTCTTGAAAGAAAAAGCAATAAGAATAAAAGATAAAAGGCATGAGTGGGCTTGGAAACATTTGCATCCATGACAAGGTGTAGCTCACCCTCTTTAGAGGCACCCATAGGTAAGCCATACATTTCCCTGCTATCATTGCACCCATTGCCCAGACATCCCTTACCACCTCATCCACTCACATGGCCTGGATTTGAATTCACTCGGGAACATCCCACATCCAATGAGCATTAGCCCAATAGGACGTCCTAACATCCCCTCCAAACTTGGCATGTAGAATAGCATAACATCTTTGAGCACTTGTCCGGGTAAAGGGGTTTCATGCACATGTTTAAATAACTTGATGATTAGATGTGATTGACATTGCTATGATCCCTATGACTTATGAGCCCATGGAGGGCATATTTGTTGATATTGCAGGGCCACACCCGATGAACAGGTACATATGGGGAGATGATTAGTTCGGACCTCCATAGGGATAAAATCCCACCTGATAGATGCTGAGACCCCAGCCAAGGGTAGAGACAGATCATGGGATTTGCACACAGAGAGAGGAAGACGTTTCACCCAGGTCACCCATGACATCACCCAGTGTTTTGGATGTCTTGGAGGCAGTTGTGTGCCAAGTGGCACGTGTGGCAGGATCCTGAGGCCCAAGGAGGCCTAACGTTTTGCTCTAGGAAGCCAACGTTGCCCAAAAAGGGCCTAATGTCATCCTAAAAGGGCATGACGTCACCTTTACAACTTGTTTTAGGGTTTAATTATGACATTTAATGTAAAAACTGGATATTATGTGTAACAGGCCATGTTGACCTTTTTTGACCTAATTCTGGTCATTAGTATTGTATAAATAAGGGTTTAAACCCTTGTATTTTTCATCATCTTTCACTCACACTCGTGAGGACTGAAATTTGCACCCTCCTTAGGGTTTCTTGGCTGAAATTTTAGGCGCACTTGTTGAGGAAGGCTAAATCTTGGAGTATTTTGACAAGTTTCTTGGTGGAAGTGTTCAACTAGGGTTTTTCTTGATTTTTCTTGATGAATGTAAGTGATATTTATGCAATTCTTCTTAATTGAATGGTTATGGTTTATTTCTCTTGCATTTACATTAAGGATTGTGAAATTGCTTGACTAAACCCTAGGAAGACTAGCACATGTTATTGTCCTAGCTTCAAAAGCCTTCACCTACTAGATCTTGTCAAAAGCCTAACCTACTGACTATATTGCTGCTGTTATTAAAGTAAGCTACAACCATTAAATACAACATTAAAAGCTTATAAATAAATTGAAAAGGCTGATTTATACATTGTCTTGTTTGCTTCTAATGAATGCTAGTTTTATGATTTCAATGGTTAATGATTCTTAGTCATTTTGAAGCTATTTCGAGGCATTTAATGTGAAGTATTGCCCTATAAATATTGCTGCTACAATTTTCTGTTTACTTCATCATATTCAACAAATTTCTTTTCTCGAGAAAGTCTATGGTTTTATGAAGTTCTAACCAGCAAGTGTACTTGCAAATATATATAGTTTCTTGTTGCTTTGTTCCGTGCAGGTACACTTTGATACATTATTATTTCATTGGTTATAAAACCA